>OZ018328.1:111439945-111661029 GCA_963969495.1 Ceratothoa steindachneri
ATATATTTCCGGTGGCTTATGCCCCTGGTGGCAGTTGCCAGATGGGTGCCATAAGAACTCTCTATCTCATTTTTTTCTCCCCTCACAGATGGTGTCAGCTTAAGGTCCCTCCTCCGTCGTGCTCCCCTCGGAAGTTCCGGTCCCACGCCCAGACCCCCCCCCCCCGGCCTCTTACTGAATGGAGGCTCTTCGTCCGCGATCCGCCCTCTTGTTGGGCCTGATGCTCGCTCTCTTGGCAGCCCTCACGCCCTCGTCGTGGTCCTCCTCCTTGTCTATCGGCAGCAGGAGGACCGAGGATGAACTTCAGATTCTAAACTCAGGTTAGTCCAGCGCCACTCTTTGAGTGTGTTCCCATGGCAACGTGGGGGCCGTTTATGGTTATTTTGTTAACTCTACGCTAATGTTGCTGGTTATTTATAGATTCAATATACGACATATTCCTCAACTTATTAAAACAATAATTTAAATGTGGCTATTTTTTATAGTCTAATGTAAAACAAAAGTTTACAAATGAAAAAATCCTAACATTTTAATTCTCATTTGTGGGAACTAAAAAGCCGCACGAAAATACATAACATAATTAGTGATAATTTATAAAAATAGTTCGGCAAACTAGAAAAATATTAATTTTTGAAATAAATGTTTGAGATTGATTCAAAGAACAAATCCAAAAGGATCTAAACATTCATTGCTTAGGTGTTTGAAGATTAGAAATGATGCTTGTTTCAGTATAAATTCTATTTATTAAACCATGAATGTCGTTTGTTCTAAACATCCTAACTTCACATATCACCCAGGTTCATTGCGCAATGTGCAATTGACAAGAAACTTACTGTGTTCTTTACCTACATCATGTTTGTGCCCGGTTCGGAGACCGGATTGTGATCTATAGCGACTCACAAAGCGCCCTGAGTGCTCTCGGGGCATTGGAATCTCCGCATCCCCTGGTTCGCGATATCCGTGACGCCACGGTTTTGGCGAGCCGGGCAGATGTCGAGATTATCTTCTGCTGGGTTCCTGGACATGTAGCAATTGCGGGGAATGAGCGCGCCGATGAGGGCGCCAAAGAGTCCGCGAGGACTCTGCGACCGGACCAGCGTTTCGCTCTTCCTCACACCGACTACATGGCAGGAATACGGGCAGCTCTTCGGACTGCTTGGCAAAGAAGATGGGAGACGGTCGAAGGAAACTTAAAGTTGCGTGCCATTGCGCCGCGACTGTTCCCATGGACATATCCCCCAATGTCGCGGCGGCTTCAGGTTGCTTTCTGTCGTCTTCGAATCGGACATACTCGTGTGACGCATCGCTACTTGATGGAGCGCTCGCATGCGCCCTATTGCAACGACTGCGTCATCCCCCAGACTGTTCGGCATATTCTTGTCGAATGTCCCAGTCTGGGTGATCTTCGCGCACGATACCTGTCTCGGTACCGGGATGGGCGGGGTCGCTACCGCCTGTCCCTTGTACTCGGGACGAGTGCGTGCACCATGACTGGTGGACTTATTGACTTTTGGGGGGAGGCCGGCCTTCTCCCCTTTATTTAAGGTTCCTTTTTTTTGTTATTGTTTTGTTTGTAGGTTGCACTCTCCTGCACCGGGGTGAGGGGGACCTCCCCCCGCTGCCGGAGATTGCTTCGATTGTTAAGTTTTTCCAATTTATATCGATTGTTAAGTTTTCATTTTTTTAATTTTAAAGTAGCCTAGTTCTAGGCTGTCGTGTTTTTCGGCGACTTATGCCCAAGTGGGTAGTTGCCAGATGGGCTCTATAAAAAAAAAAAACCTACATCATGTTCACTACTATTGCTACAGACAGTTTTCACCTTTCGATCACGTGATGTGTCGCAGAATGTACGTCTCTTTGCCTCACGCGATGCCTTTGGCTGGGAGGAAGGAAGTTGTGGACGCAACATTTGTTGACAACACTTTTCTAATTCATTTGAGGACCGAGATTTCTTTCTTGAAATTTCATATTCTTCTGCTATGTGGTCGATAGATCAAAGTCGCATTTAGTTCAATTGTAGGTGACAATCTCGGGGGTGGGGGGAGGGGTATAGCCAGAATTTAAGTCAATTTTGTCATAGTGCATACTATTAAAAAGAACAGCGTTTTTCTTCTTACTGTTTGATTCATACAAGACTAGTGTCGCTATATTTGTAAATTCAAACATGCTGTCGCAACTAGCACTGTGATTTACCACTATGAATTCTTTAGGAATCAAGTTTGCTTTTATGAACTGTACTGACTGACCACACTCAATTTATAAACAGTGGGTGAGTGGTATACGAGCTATCAAATGAAACGTTTCTGCCTGATCCTGAGATAAGTCTTGCTTACGGTCAGGTTCCAGGAATAGGAGCTACATTTAAATTGACCGTCCAAAAGATTGAGATTGGGAATTTCTCCTATTAGAAGTTAATGATCTCAGAGCCATACGCCCTGTTTAATGACCTTTTGCTCCATTTTTTTCCCCTGATATTGAGGCTGTGTAGGGACTTTTGTATCCATTCCATTCTCAATTTCCGAATGAGGGTATGGTAAACTTCATACCGAAACTAGTCTCATCAATAGGATTTCTGCTCCTATACAGGGGTTTCACTATCATATATATATATATATATATATATATATATATATATATATATATATATATATACGGTGACACAATTATTTGCACACTTAAATTTTCACTATTTCAGAAATATTTAGCGCTTTCGTCCGTTATAAATCTTGCAGAAAAGTCAGTAAAAGTATATTTAACATAAAAAATACAAATAGGAAAGATTATCTTTGTTTATACATAACAACAATTGCTATTACACAAAATTTAGCAGCGACAAAAGTATTCAACTAATAATAGTTTCAGTCATTTGGCCGTGTGCTTAGGATCGTTGTACTGGTGAAATATCCATTGATTTCGGCAATAGATTTTTTTTGCACTTGCAATCAGCTTTTCCTTCAATATCCTTCGATACGTGGAACGATCCATTTTCCCATCAATAATGTGGAGTGCTCATGTGCCATGTGCAGTAAAGCATTTCCAAACCATGAGACTACGTACTCCGTTTCAGGATTTGGATGGTTTGATTAGGATAGAGGTGGGCAACCTTTTCAGAGTGAGGGCCAGATGCAACGATTGCCATAAAGTTTATATAGGGGAAAGGGGAGAAATCTAGACAAGAGATTGTACGAACACAAAAGAGATATTAGAGTGGGCAGCGAAAGTAGTGGAATATTTTGCCATGTTAGAGACAAGAATCATACGATCTATTTCAATGGAATTAAAATGTTATTTAAATCGGCTAACTATGTTAAGAGAAGAATCTTAGAATCGAGCTTGATATCGTCAGTTCCTAATTTAAATCTATCTGAGGGTCAATTTTCTTTTAATCCTGTAATAAGATCACAAATAAAAAAATAGTAAAATGCCAGCCCTTCAATATGTTTAGGCCTACCCCCTCCCCCAGATTAGCCACAAGTAGGGGATTGGGGGGAAAAAGAGGGGATCTTGTGTTATGCCTATATGCATTTCTCTTATATTTTCTGCCCAGTGTCAGTTGAAAAAGGGTGTGAGATACACCGAAACTGTTCTGAATTAAATTGTCTTCGGAGAATGTGGTTTAATTCCTCATATATATATATATATATATATATATATATATATATATATGGGTTCTATTGAAGTCCACAGTTGTGGCAGCGTTATTAATTTTAACTTGTATATTCTTAATATTTCTTACAAGTTTTTTAACGGGGTCTTCGAGGCGAGAAAAAACATCCGCAAACCACATTCTTTATTCCTAGACGGCTTTCGACCATGTTAGGTCATCTTCAGGAAATGAACAAAAATGGAATTATTCTTGGACTTGGACTTGGACATAAAAAGTGGAGAAATTAGATAGATAGAGAAAAAGTAAGTTAGTTAGTTAGTGAAAGGTTTTTAGTGGTGAAATTTGTAAATAAGGGATAGATAAAATAGGTCCCTGAGGAAAGGGTATCTCTGTGTTTCGTGTTTCTTTACGCTGGTGTATTTGTTCTTTTGCTCACATCTTTGTTAATTTAGCTTCAAAGCCTTTAAAGTTTTCTAACATTTGTGTTAGTCTGATATATATATATATATATATATATATATATATATATATATATATATATATATATATATATATATATTATTTTGATTTTGATTTTTTTTATATATATATTTGATTAAATTGTATTATTATTAGTTTGTAGAAAAACATTTGTACATATGTACATAGTAGCTTTCAAGCCTTTTTGGGTCTGTGTTCTGTGACTTTGTCTATTGTATTTATTGTCTCTGGGATATATTGTTTATACGGTAGTTTATGCGTAGATCGGTTCCTGGTTGTGCCGCGCAGCTCTTCTGCTGCTGGGAAATCTTTTTCGAGCCTGGTTCTGTATTAGGTCGGGAATTCCGAAGTGATCCCTGATGAAATCTAGGTCGGAGTTCCTCTCCACCTTCTGCCAAATTTTGAGGGCTCTGGTACCTAGGTCTTTGTTTAGTGCCCTGATGTTTGCTTCTTCATGTAGTGTTTGTTGGCGTTTTCTGTCCCTTCTCCTAGCGTTGCATATTATTGAGAGTGCTTTATTTTGCACTTTTTGCAATTCCATCATCCAAGTCTTTGGAATGGCTGCTAGTGGCAGGGTGGGGGGGGGGATACAATAGTTTTGGTCTGATGTAGGCAGAGTAGATTTTCTTATTGTTCTTCCTTAGTTTTTTAAATCGATATAACTCTCTTATATCTTACCTTGTACTTGCAATTATGCCGTTAATTTGGTCATTTTACCCCCTGGCATTTATTTTTAATCCTAACACTGTGCCTGCTCTCTTGTATGGGTATCTTTCATCCCATACATAAATTGGTGCTGTTTTACTTCTTTTGATTGGTATGATGGTAAATTTGTTCAGATTAGTCGCGATTTTCCAGCGACATTCGTAAATGTTTAAGTTCTCTATTTCATATGACGTCATCCTTGGCATTGTCCCTTCATTTTTGTATGGGGAGACCATTACCCGTGTCACGTCGTCGGCGAACTGGATATACAAAGATTCCTCTAGCCTGGGACTAGGGAGGTCTCTAGTGTATATCGAGTAGAGCAGTGGACTCAAGCACCCACCTTGGAGAACGCCCTTTTCCAGTTGAAATTCTGGTCCTTGGTATTCCCCTATCTTGATGAATGCTCTTCTGTCCATGACCTAATCACATATTATTTTCTCCAATCTGGGATTAAGTCCCAGTTGGAGGATCTTAAACTGTAGTCCCCTGCCGCACACTTTGTCGAACGCTTTTTTGACGTCCCTCAATACTAGATCAGCAGCTTCTTCTCTATTTCTAGTTGTGCTAGTTTCTCTGTTATCATCGCCAGTGCTGTGTCCGTACCTCTCTGCTTTCTAAATCTGTGCTGTTGGCGATGATTTTTTCGAAGATTTTTCCTCCAAATTCGAGTAGAGAGATTGGCGGTAGTCTGCTGGGAAGATTGGGGACTTTCCCGACTTAGGAATGAATATCATTTTTTTTATATTTTCCAGACATCGGGAAAGTATCCCGTATTGAGGGCCGCGTTCATTATGTTAACTAGTCCTTGTTTTATATTGTGTGGAGCATTGCTCATGTTTGCCTTCGTTAAGCCTGAGTGACCTGGGGCACGCTGTTTAAACATTTTAAGGGTTTCGTTAAATTCCTGTAAGGAGATCAATTTCCCTAGTCCTCCATGTGTCTTTCCGCTGTGGCGTTATTGAACGGATATGTTCTCTCTATTTCTTCGTTTAACTGGTCTAATATCTCGTTCCCGAATTCTGTATCAACATTTTCTTCCTCTTCATGGGAAATTTTAAATATATTTGACCAGTATTCTCTAAATTTTCCTTCTAACTGTTCAGGTTCAGTGATCACTTCAACTTCCAGGTTCTTGATGTTCGCTTTTTTGTTTGCTGGCTTTTCTCTGAACCTCTTCACTGTTTGCCAGAATGTTCTGGGGTCCATTTCCTCATCGAGTTCCTCAATGAGTCGGTCCCAGATTTCTGTTTGTTGCTGTATTATCAGCTGGTGGAGGTGTTCTTTTGTTTCCTGCCTCAACTGGTGGAGGTCCCTGTTTGGTCCCCATCTGTTGATTGCGTTTACTAAGCCTCTGTATTCTTCTTGAATGGCCTTCATTCCCGGTGTCCATTTTGGCGCTGGTAGGGTTTAATATTTAATCTTTGGGATAGTATTTCTATCTGCCTCCAATATTATCGTCGTAAGGTGGTTTAGCTCTTCATCTATTTCTTCCGGCGTAGCTTTTTCTAGGCTTGCCAGGACGTAGTTATGGCAAACTGCTTGGTAGGCCTCCCAGTCTTATCGTGCATATGATTTCCTTTTCCTTGTTGGTACTTAGTTTGGGCTCGTTGATAATGTAATTGTTAAAGCTTCGTGGTCGCTGGGTATCACGGGTATAGGGGCGATGTGATAGTTATAAGGAAACCTTGAGCTGGTTAAAACTATTTCGGGCTTAGTTGCACCTCTCGGTGAGTAATAGGTCGGGAACTCTGGTCGAATGCGCACAGCTATGTTACGTTCTAGAAGTTCTAGATTTAGTCCCGCTGCGTTGATGCTGGTGTACTCATCGGCCCTGCATCTTGCATTTAGGTCACCAGCGAACATCACCATTTTCTTATGGGGAAACAGCTTCAAGAAGTTATGGATAGGAATGTACCCCCTTTTGCGGATTGGTACCCGGGAACGATAGTTAGGGGCCTATGGTAGTTTGGACCTCTATCGCTACGTATGATTCATCTAATTTAGGTAGAACTTTGTGCATGAGGCTTTTTCGGATTGCTATCGCCGCTCCGTTGAAAGCGTCATCTGTATGGCTTGTTGAATAAACTTGGTATCTGAATATTTTTATTTCTTTGTGTTTTGTATCAATGCCGTGTTCGGATATTAAAATGGTATCTGGATCAAGGTTCTGAATTATGTTTCCATATTCGGAACTTTTCCTTGTCCAACCATTTGCGTTCATATACATTAGTTTTAGTGTTTTATTATTAGTGTCCATTGTCTAGAAAGTTTCTTCTGTTGTTCTTGTTGCTCTGTTTTACCTTGGTTGTACCTTTTTTCTTAGTCTCCTCTTCTGTTTCGCTTTGATCCTGAGGTCTGGTGAGGGAGGGTTCTGCATTTTTACTTTCGTTTCTTATTAAATTCACTCTGAGGGATGTTGTTGAATATTTCTGGAGTGTATTTAATTTTTCCTTGATAGAAGGCCTCTTCCACCTGGTTCTCTGGCATTTGATCCTCGTATTGCCATTTGAATTTTTCGTTTATGATTTCCTCGGTGATGGCCTCGGCTTGGTGTTCCTTGGGGTATTGAGTGTTTCCTGTAGCGAAGAGTCTGAGATTTATTCTTTTAGCGTTAATCTGGTGTTTTTTTCCTCGGGGTAGACGTTGGTGATCATTTCCTCTGTTTGCTGTTTGACCTCTTTTGTTCTCTGGCTGCATGTTCTGAGTTTTTTCGTATTATTTGTTCCTGCTCAGTTTCTTTTACCATCTCCTGTGCATTATGATCCTGTTTTTTTGGGCTCTTGCCTGTTTCCGCTTTCTTTCTCGCTTACTGTGCAGCAATTCTTGGATCCCTGCAGTTGGATGCGTTTCTTCCTGCTTGAGTAGGGTTCCACATGTTTAATTTTCAGTACTTCTTCTAGTGGACGATTGTTAGGGAACCACATTTGTGGCATTCCGTTGTTTTTCAGCATCATATTTAGTTCTGTCTTGAAAGTCCCTGGTCTAGAAAGGTTCGCAATGTGGACGTAATAAATACAGACCATTATCTGCGTTGAACTTTCGTTCTCCACGTGTAGCACAGAATTTTCCTTGGTTGGTTCTGCTTTGCATGTTTTCGCCAACTGGGCGTACTTGTTATTCCTCTTTTGCTCTTTTTCCTGTCTTTTTTCCTCTTTCTTCTTTTTGATTGTTTTTCTTGAAGGGACATGTATGTCATTGCGAGGGTGCTGTGGTCTCCACCGCAATTCAGGCACCTTTTTCGCTCGCTATTGCAGTTCCTCCAATTGTGGTTATCCGCACTGCATTCAGAACATTTTTCTGTCTCTTGTTTGCATGCTCTTGCAGGGCGTTCGTCCATGCGGTAACATCTAAAACAGATCTGTATCTCTGTGAATTTCTCCCTCTCTATTTGATCGGGAGTGATCCTCACGTTGAACGACAATATTCCTGTCTCAGTTGCTTTTTGAGCCATACCTGTGTCACTAAAAACACTTTAAAGACATGTGTATGTTCTCTAAATTTTATTACTTCAATCACTGTCGCCCAGCTGTGGTTGGATTCAATTTCCCTTTTTAGTTCTTCAGAGTCATGAGACGCCTACATATTGCGCTTCTATGGGTCAGTATTTGGGGAGGGATTTTGGGACCTAGTCAGATATCTTTTAGCACGTCCACTGACTTTTGTGCCATCAAGGCTTCGACATCCTTCTCATTTTGGCTGATTGCTGTATAGCCTTGGGGATTCTCGATTAATCTAACCAAAGCAATATTGATTTTGGAATATATTGTTGCGAATACTGTCCCCCTGTCGGGTTTTTTCCTGGTTAGGACTTTGGGAGGGATCCTTCTTGTTTCCCGCATATTTGTAGTGGGTTTTGAGTGAACCATAATACCCATACAATTCTATTAATAGAGGACACTGGAAGGGGGGGGGGACATTATGAGTTGCCTATTTGAATGTAATTGTATTTAGAGACCTAGTTGGATAGAGGGGGAGTAGGAAAAGATATAGAGTAAATAAAATTTTATATGTCCTTGTCCACGTAGGAGGCGCGGTCAATAAGTTTGGCGAATCGGTAGGGCAAAACAGAGGAAGTGGGATGGCTGTTTGTCGGGGTATTAGGATAAGTTATGACAAGTCAGGACCTGCAGCCGCACGCTCCTGACTCGTCTATTTAAGAAGCAGTAGATTATCGCAGATCGTCAGTCACAAATTTTTCAACAATGGAGAAGGTTGAGCACCGCACACTGATCAAATCTTTGACCAAGGAAGGCAAGAATGCAAAAGAGATCCATGAACGCATGGTTGCAGTGTACACCGACACCGCCCCTTCCTATGCAACCATTGCTCGCTGGAATAGGGAGTTCCGCCATGGTCGTGAGACCCTTGAAGATGACCCCCGTCCAGGACGCCCGTCAGACGTAACCAACAAGGACAATGTGGCCCGTGTAGAGAGGAGGATCCTCGAAAATAGACGGGTGAAGGTCGAAGAAATCGAGCGACCACTTGGAATATCACATGGAAGTGTTATCAACATCATCCACGACAATTTTGCCATGACCAAAGTCTCTGCCCGTTGGGTCCCTAGAAACCTCACGCCCCATGATCGCCTTCAACGTCGTCAAAGTCCACAAGGCCAGAGCAATCTCAGCAATCTCGAGGTTGCCGAAGGTGACCTTGATCAGGGTTTTTCCGATTTTGTCTACCCTGTCCACTCTTGCGCAGGGTTGATTGGCGTTCAGCTCTTCTTTAATTTATTCTGTGGAGCTATCCGCAAGGAAGGGATCAACTCTTTTCAGAATAACGGCACGCCTCACGAGTAGTTCGTGGGGGACTACCGCTTCTAGCCCTATCTTGCGTAAGGGATCTTTTGCCTTCTCCGAAACAAGGACCTCCACGTCATTGTTTTTCCAGCAAACCGCTGCCCACCCATTTGGTGTCTCTAGGAGACGGGTTAGCTCGATATTTATTTGTCCGAATATTGTTTGAACACTGCTTGTCTTTCAGGTTTCTGGTGCACCGCTATTAACCGGAGGGGGACCTGTTTGGTGTCCTGAGGGGCTGGGGGACCCATGTCCCCCTGCGGGCAGTGCTGCACTACCCCCTCCTTGGCTTTTCTTGTTTCTCGGGGAGGTGGAGGACCTCACTCTACAGCTGACGAAAATGACATTTGCCCGGTAATGGCGTTTTGTCAAACCGTTTCCTCCTTTGCCAGGACTAGATGACTCGGGACACTGCACTACTCTACTTACTCTCTACTAAAAAACTATTCTTGAATACAACGGCACAATGGTTTATTAAGTAAATAAATACAAATAGTAATTACATACATTGTAGCATAATTAAAATATTAATTACAAACATTGTAGTTATAATGATAGAAAAAATAGTGGTGAAAATAGATTTTAGCAGAGGAGGTAAAAGCACTGAGTAGAAGTAGGAAATGATAGCTTCCCGGAGACATGGAAATCATTACCAATTGAGGTATTTCCAAGTTAAATTCTAATAATATAAAAAAATTTAAGGATAATTTACTATAAATTCTTAATATTACTGTTTATATTTACATAAAGTTAATACCTATTATAATACATTAGTTATAATTCATTTAATTAGTTAGTTTATTATAATTCACTTTAAAGTTAATTTCACATTTAATTTTGTTAGTAATTTTTGATGATTAATAATTTAATAATTTTTCACTTTTTGCTATATTTCTATTTATTTTATTTACTACACTATTTCCATTAGATTAATTTTCACTAAATTAGATTAGTTACACTAAATATGATTAGATTATTTATTTGCTTACTTATTCACTTTTATTATTCACTTTAATTATTCACTTTTTCGTATTCACTATTTAATTTCTGATGTTTTTTGTCCACTCCATCTTGCCTTGAATGTCGTCATATTCACATTATGGACGTCTCTTGGGTTAATGGACATTATGGATGTTAGGAGTAGAGCCGCCACTTCTTTCCTGGAGTATGGTCCCTCGTACGTCCATTTGTACTCACCAGCAGCTAGGCCGATAATGAGTAACTCCATATCGTCTCAGGGGGCCGGGGACAGGGGGGAGCCGAAAACACGGAGACACACGTCTTTCCAGTCGAAAAAGAGGCCTCTTTCGAGGATTTCCTTCTTCTTGGTGAGGGGGACCCCTTCGTATTTTCCCTCCTCCTCTTCTTCCTTGTCCGTAGTATTTTGCTGTGGCGTCTCCTCGGTAATCTTCTTATTTTTCTTCCTTGCGCCCTTTTTCTCTTCTTCTCCTTTCAAAGGTGTTTTTTTTTTCTTCTTGTGCGGTTTCCTTTACCCCATTACTCGATGGTGCCATTTTTTGTTCCTCGATGAATTCGAGATTGAAAAGGGCCGCCGAGTTTGGGTTTTGGGGAAACCAGACCTTCTCGTTACAGCCATTCTTCTCAAGAAGAAGGTTGAGGTGAGTTGAAAAAGAGCCGGGGTTTATAAGATTTGCTATGTGGGCAAACATGACCAAATTTATCAGTTTTATACGTTTCTTGTAGCGCTTAGTTTCCCCTTAAAAATTTCCCGCGCCATGATTGGCCAATTTTTGTAATACTTATGTTCGCGTAGAAATACTATATATAATGTAGCAATTTTTTAATAATTCCACCGTGACGCAGATCGTCCCCAGTAGGGTCAGGAAAGCGAGGGATCAGGCAATCAACACAATTGCAGAGATCTCTAACATCAACCAATATGAGAAGAAGTGGAAAATCCGGACAAATAGGGAGAAATTTAAAATCCTCCCGTTGAGCCGAGAGTCAACGTGGCCCATTATAATAGGTGGGAAGAGATGCGGCTACTCCGCCGAAGGCACCATCCTGGGCCTAAAGATCTCCGACCACGGATACTCGAGTCACTACAAGGAGAGGCAGATTATGGCTAGGAGAGAAATCCACAAGCTATATAGGTTCCGTGATCTTAGCTCGGCGAACATCAGTAAATTATACCTGATGTTCATCCGGGCTAAGCTCATCTACCCTGCAGTAGTGACTCAAACGGCCAACAAGACCACTATGAGGAGGCTCCAGTGAGTACAGAACTCTTCATCCCTCTGCATCAATAAGACCAAACGAAGAGAGCAACTTCGGCAGAGAGTACTGCACCGCAGACAACGTCTGGAGCCCATTAATGTCGCTACGCAGAAACTGACCAAAAAGGTCTGGTCTACAATGGCCAATGATATCATCCCAGAACTACGAAGAACTGGCGGCAGGATTAACATCCCTGCCAGATTACGCGGGAAGGTCGCTCGAAATCGGCGCTTCCCAAGTACGAGACACTGCTCCGAGGAGAACATAGCACACTTATACACATGAACACAAAAAAACACAACACACAAAATATACAACTAAGAGACAGACACTAAACCTACAAGTAAATAACAGAACAAAAACGGGAAGTATTAAACTATCCTTAAGCACTAATAAAGGCTTGTATGCTCAAAATCGCGGCAACACTAGATTTTAAGACAAACACAGAGAAGAACACTAAAGAAAAACGAATACAAAGAAAAACAACAAACAACAACAAAACAAAAAAGGAATAATAAATAATTGCAAATATAAAAACGCCTGCGATGCCCCTCAAACAAGGGCAACCCTACCCTTCCATTATCTTCCACTATCCAAATATTTCCAAAGAGTGAATATACCATCAATAATTCCATTTCTGTTCATTCCCTGAAGATGACCTAACATGGTCGAAAGGCGTCTAGGAATAAAGAATGTCTATTACGGATGTTTTTTCTCGCCTCCACAGCTGTGGACTTCAATAGAACCTGCATACAACATGGCCTTTTACCTAGTTATTTATATATATATATATATATATATATATATATATATATATATATATATATATATATGATGAAAATTAATGCAATATCGCAAGAAAAGATCAGGAATTAAACCACATTCTCCGAAGACAATTTAATTCAGAACAGTTTCGGTGTATCTCACACCCTTTTTCAACTGACACTGGATAGAAAATATGAGAAAAGTGCTTACATACATAACACAGGGTCAGGTCGTGAAAGATCCCCTCTTTTTCCCCCCAACCCCTTACTTGAGGCTAATCAGGGGGTGGGGGTTAGGCCTAAGCATATTGAAGGGCTGACATTTCACTATTTTGTTTATTTGCTTTCGTATTACAGGATTAAAAGAAAATTGACCCTCAGATAGATTTAAATTAGGAACTGACGATATCAAGCTCGATTCTACGATTCTTCTCTTAACATAGTTAGCCGATTTAAATACCATTTTACTTCCATTGAAATCGATCGAATGATTCAAGTCTCTAACATGTCAAAATATTCCACTGCTTTGGCTGCCCACTCTAATATCTCTTTTGTGTTCGTACAATCTCTTGTCTAGATTTCTCCCCGTTTCCCCTATATAAACTTTATGGCAATCGTTGCTTGGTATTGCATATACTCCTATGTTATGATGTTCTTTGGGTTTCCTGGCTCTGAGTCTACTAAGACGGATGCTGTTTGGCAGATTTTTTTTGCGGGGGGGGGGATTGGGGTTTCGTGGGCTGGATGGCAATATTAATGCCGATTAAGGTGGCCGGCAGATGATAGGCCTTCGTGGGTCGGATCTTGCCCGCCCCTGGCTTAGGATTATGGGCATTTCCTTCTGTCCTCCAAACGTGACAATCGTTATTTTGACCGAAAAGTTATATTTTCAAAATGCTCTAATGACAAACTTTAAACGGTTCGTTACATCATTTTTATTAATAAGTGGAGTTTTGTGGGCAGTGAAAGAATGCAGATCGGATCATATGAAGATCCTCCCCCCCGAGTAGGTTTGATCTTTTACTACCTTTTGTCCTTGCAATTCAAGATCGCTTTGTATATCTTTCATAGTAACGTCAAGACAGATCGTTAATCTTGCGAACAAGTACTGGTCTTGGAAAGTTGGAGGTGTCTCCATACTCGCGATGCTTTCGAATTATAGAACCTACAGTTGATTAAGGCACTTCAACTCGCTCAGAAATAGTCCTATAGGATAAGCCATCTCAATGAAGTTTAATTGTTTGCTGTCTAATAGTTTGAGCAACTTCTTTGACGTACGGAATTGCAATAAGCAAACGTTCTTCTATGGCTGCTAATTAATCAATGAATACCTGTGCAGTTTATATCAGTTTTGTATCTAGACATTTATCGAATCTTCAATCTTAGCCTTTTCAAGGACTTCCATAGTTTATTAAGCGTACGACCGTTTCGGGTAACAACCCATTTTCAGAATACTAAAGGAATAAATCTAGAAAAGATTAAGGATCATGAAATGCAGATCTAAAGACAGATTATATCACTGGCTAACAAATTTTCACAGAATTTTTGTTTTTCTTATTCTTTTTAGTGTTTTTAATACTAGATTTTTGCGTTGATGCCAAATATATCCTTACTTTTTCTCTACCATCGAACGTTTAAAAGATATAACAAATTATGTTAATATAAAGAAATGTATGGGGTACGGTTAAAGCACACTTACATTTGTCGCTAATTTATTTATTTTCTTTTTCAGGTTTATGATAAATATTGACTCTCTTGATTATGGCTACAAGAAGATACAGAAATTCACCAGATTCGTTCTGTTTTGTGTGTGGTTTCTATGTTGGACCTAAGGATGTATCACATAAAATTGTGAAAGTTACAAAGTACTGGATTGCTTATAAACTGTACTTTTAAATGAGTATGGGTGACCATGAAAAACCATGGGCCCCTCATGTGATATGTGGAAGTTGTCGATCAATTTAGATGCATGGCTGAAAGGTGCAAGAAAAGCAATGCCATTTGATGTGCCGAGAGTTTGGCGAGAGCCAAAAAAATCATCACGATGATTGCTATTTGTGCATGATTGACACATCAAAATACATAAAGGTTAAGGGAAGAAAATCCCTTCCATATCCCAACATTTCATCCTCTATTGCACCTGTGCCACATGATGATACCTTATTGGTTCTACGGCCGCCAGAAAATGTAATTAAATCCTATCAAATTGCGAGCTATATTCTTTGTAACAGATTCAATACTGAAATATTTAAAACATCTAGCTAAGGTTTCTTGTAATGTGATTACACATGCAATCCATATTTATGCTCCAGCTATTAAATGCATCTCTTTATATATATATTTTTCAGGTAGAGGGTATGATGGAGGTCTCATCAGGAGAGTCGGAAGGTTGTGACAATGAAGAACTGCATGAAACGTTTGAGCCAAGAATGAGTACCCGCCCACACTTTTCAAATCAACATGAACTGGATGGACTGGGTGTCACTATGTCAGGAGTTGAGCTTTTGGCATCCAGACTTAATGAATGGAATCTGTTGGGGGAGGACTGCAGATCAACAGTATACAGGAAGCGCTATGAGGAATTTGAAGTATACTTTGATATAAGTGAGGATCTGTGCTTCTGCAAAGATATTAATGGCTTGTTTACAGCTATTGGATATGATCACAACCCTGAAGAATGGTGACTTTTCATAGATAGTTCTACAAAAAACCTCAAAGATGTTTTACTACATAATAGAAATCAGTATCTATCGCTACCTATAGCATACTCGGTACAGATGAAGAAAGAATATACTAAGATTAAATGAGATATTTGTGGTGATCTTAAAATGCTTGCCTTCTTACTCGGATTGAACGGTGGATACACCAAGTATTAATGTTTTCTTTGCCTATGGGACAGTAGGGCTGATCATGAACATTACCAGAAGGTTGGGGAGTGTGAGACGGCCCTCAAACAGAAGCGTTATGCCTACATGCGCTATAAGCGCCACCCGAACCATTTCACTGTCGCTGAATTTCGTCGGGCTAGGGCTAGCTTCCGGTATATTTCGAAGCACGCCCACCGCTCTTCTTGGCAGGCATACGTGTCTTCACTTAACGGGAAGACCCCTTTAGCTGAGGTGTGGAAGCGAGTCAAAAGGATTCCTAGCAAGTTCTCGCAGGACCCCCCTCGCGTTCTCCAGGAGAATGGGACTGCAATCTCAGACCCCGCGTCCGTGGCGGAATCCTAAGCGACCGTTTTCTCCGCATTCTCTAGCCGGGATGCTGCTCCGCCAGCATTCAATGCACGTCGTGATGTCGCGGAAGGCCGCCGGCTGGAATTTACCTCCAGAGGCGGAGAACCCTTCAACGACAAGTTTACTGTGAGTGAGTTGCGTTCCGCTCTCGCTTCGTGCGCGGACACCGCCCATGGTCCGGACGATGTCCCGTACGCCATGCTTCGACACCTGGGTGAGCGAGGCATGGCCTTTCTCTTAGATTTGTTCAACAGGATCTGGGTGGAAGGTCTTCTCCCAGACTCCTGGCAAATCGCTACTGTGCTCGCCTTTTGCAAACCGGGGAGAGATCACTCTACTCCGACCGGTTTCCGCCCAATCTCTCTAACCTCTTGCGTGTGCAAGTTGATGGAGAAATTGGTAAATGTTAGATTAGCCTATTTCCTGGACAGCGGAGGCCATCTGTCTTCCGCACAGTGCGGCTTCCGCAAGTTCCACTCCACGTCGGATGCTCTTTTCCGACTGGAAAATGCCGTCTGTGAGACTTTCCTTCGTAGACAGCACTACGCCACGGTGTTTTTCGATCTGGAGAAGGCCAATGATACCGCATGGCGATACGGTATCATGGAGACTCTCCACACGACGGGGGCGAGGGGACGCCTCCCAATGTTTATATCTGAATTTTTGCGAGATCGTCGATTCCACGTAAGGGTGGGGGGAGCCCTCTCCGGCCCAAAGGAGCAGGAAGAAGGTGTCCCGCAGGGAAGTGTCCTTAGTGTCACACTCTTTGCCCTGAGCATCAACGGCATCACCTCGGTGCTGCCGGAAGATGTTCTCGCTACGCTCTACTTGGATGACCTTTCGATCTCTTTTGGCGCGGCCCAGATGCGAACTCTGAAGCGTCGACTCGAACAGGCATTGAACCGCGTCTCTCGCTATGCCGAAGCGCACAGGTTTCGGTTTTCTTTGGCCAAGACTTAGGTCGTTCACTTTTTCCGCCATCCACGGCTTCACCCCGACCTAGAGTGGTTTCTTAATGGGGTGCGCCTGGATGTGGTTGAGTCGCACCGTTTCCTTGGTCTTGTATTCGACCACCGCCTCACCTGGGAGGCTCATATTCGCAGCCTTAGGGTCTCTTGTACCCGCGCCATGGACATTCTCCGTTCCGTAACTTCAGCGCTTGGGGTGCTGTTAGGGCTACTGCCTTACTTTTTTATCGATCCTTTGTTTGCTCGAAGCTCGAATACGGATGCGAGTTTTATGCATCCGCAGCCGAGCGTTTATTGTGGAAGGTGGATTTGATCCACCACACCGGCCTTCGCCTTGCGACCGGTGCCTTCCGCACTTCCCCCATTGAGAGCATGTTGGTCGATGCTGAGTAGATGCCACTCGCTCTGCGCCGCGTGCAGTGCATCACTCGCCTGTACGCGCGAGCCCGGCGCCTCCCTCAGATGCCAACAGCTCTCACTGCATCCGCAGCTGATCTCGATGGTGCCTATGCCACCGAGAGACGCCAGTCATACCCTAAGCCCTTCTGGTTTAGGGCCAGGAAACTCCTTCGAGAACTAGATATAGCTCTCGGGCCGGTGGCGCTCCTGGTTCTGCCCAGGACGCCACCCTGGAGGCTACCACATTTGGCTATTTGTCGCCACACCTCTGCTCCCAAAGCTTGTACTGCGCCGGAAGTATTGCGTTCGACCTTTTTGGAGCACACATCGTTTCACGCTGGAACCGTGCCAGTGTATACGGATGGCTCCAAGTCCCAAGAGGGGGTCGGCTTCCACGCCGCATCCCCTCTGTTTGAAGTCAGCGGGGCTCTACCAGGCGCTGCGTCTGTCTTCACGGCCGAGCTGGTGGCAATACACCACTCGGTACGGGAGATTACGCGACGTGCCTGGTTCGGAGACCGGATTGTGATCTATAGCGCTCACAAAGCGCCCTGAGTGCTCTCGGGGCATTGGAATCTCCGCATCCCCTGGTTCGTGATATCCGTGACGCCACGGTTTTGGCGAGCCGGGCAGATGTTGAGATTATCTTCTGCTTGGTTCCTGGACATGTAGGAATTGCGGGGAATGAGCGCGCAGATGAGGGCGCCAAAGAGTCCGCGAGGACTCTGCGACCGGACCAGCGTTTCGCTCTTCCTCACACCGACTACATGGCAGGAATACGGGCAGCTCTTCGGACTGCTTGGCAAAGAAGATGGGAGACGGTCGAAGGGAACTTAAAGTTGCGTGCCATTGCCCCCCCGACTGTTCCCATGGACCTATCCTCCAATGCCGCGGCGGCTTCAGGTCGCTTTCTGTCGTCTCCGAATCGGACACACTCGTGTGATGCATCGCTATTTTATGGAGCGCTCGCCTGCGCCCTATTGTGACGACTGCGTCGTTCCCCAGATTTTTCGGCACATTCTTGTCGAATGTCCCAGTCTGGGTGATCTTCGCGCACGTTACCTGTCCTGGTCCTGAGATGGGCGGGGTCGCTTCCGCCTGTCCCTTGTACTCGGGATGAGTGCGTGCACATCGACTGGTGGACTTGTTGACTTTTGGGGGGAGGCCGGCGTTCTCCCTATTATTTATGCAGGGTTTGTTTTTTTTTTGTTTTGTTTTTTGCATTTGTTTTTTTTGTTTTTTTTCTTTCCTTTTGCTTGCACGCTCCTGCGCCGGGGGACCTCCCCCTGACGTAGGAGCTTGCTTCCTTTCCCCCATTTGGGGTGTTTTTTTCGTTTCTTTAATTTTATTTTAAAGTAGCCTAGAACTAGGCCAGTTTTAATACGGCGACTAATGCCCATGTAGGCTAGTCGCCAGATGAGCTCTTAAAAAAAAAATACCAGAAGGTTGAGTGGCCCCATCGAGATGACTTGTAGCCATGAAAACTAAATGTTATTAGACAACCTCTTGTAGAGCCTGCCAAAGTTTTGCTACCTCCACTTCATATAAAGCTTGGTTTGGTCAAACAGTTTGTAAAAGCATTAGATTATGCTGGATAAGAATTTCAAGAGATTCGTCTACTTTTTCCAAAGCTATCAGAGGCCAAAGTTAAGAGCGGTATATTTACTTGACCGCAAGTGTCGAAAGTGAGGCGTGATGTGCATTTCGAAATATAGTTAATGGATTCCTTGGTAAAAATAAAGACCCAAACCACAAGCAGCTGGTAGCAAAACTTTAAGAAAGTTATAAGAATTTAAGATGTAGAATGTCACTAATGGTGCACTTTTTGCATTCACATTGAGAGTTTTGTCGAGAAAATTTGGGAGAAGTGAGTGACGAGCATGGTGAGCGGTTCCATCAGGACATTGCTGTAATGGAGAAAAGATACCAAGGAAGATGGGACGCTGCTATATGGGGGACTATATATGGTCACTGGTGCGTAAAGATCAAGGACATAATATTATCAGCTATTACAAGGACATAATATTATCAGCTATTATTCATGGACAATGTGAATGTGCTAAATAAAGTGAACTGTCGGAGCTATTTATGGTTAGTTTAATATACAAAATTCCAATTATCTCAAAAGATATCGATGCTATGCAATTTCCAATTGTATTTTGGGAATCAGGAGGTTAAACCACTTTAGAAACACTAAAACATTTAAAGAAATAAAATTAGTGTTACCCATTGTTATGGGAGACTCTAAACAGAAATACACTAAAAACAACTTATTAAAATGGGGGACAATGGTCATGTAGTATTACTCAAAAACGGGTGTAAGGAGGAAAAAAGGAGAAAGACAATGTGAATGAAAATGCCTCCAAACACAGTTACGTTGATCTTTGGCGAAAAGAGGAGAGAAGAGTGACGAGATGCGCCAAAATGCGAAAAAAATCTAATAAAGGAGAAATAATTGATGAGAGGAGCTGTTAGAGTTGAGAGAAGAATAAAGATATAATAAAGAAGGATTTGTAAATGCGTAAGGAGACCGGGTCATAGACAGTTATTAAGTACTTTAAAATAATTGAGAGAAATATCAGTTTAGCAATTTATAGAATGAGAACGAACAGGGGCGAAATTCTTTAATCGAAAGCATCCCTCCAGTTCTCAAGCAAAGAACCATATGTGAACACAATCTCGCTCTCAGCAAAGAGAACCATCCTTCCAAATTACTTCCGTATGGTCTTGAGCATGATTTCGGTAAAAACCACTAGGTCACTTTATTATTATTATTATAGAAACCACTTAAGCCCCCAAACAGGGTGAAGGTTACATATGGCAACCTCACAAAACACCCAAAGGAACTATAGAGGAGCATTAGTAGCATATGAAATGACTAGAATACACAAAGTTAAGACACAAGAATTCACTAAGATATAATAAAACAATTATTTAAAATTAAGCTAAAAATATAAATAACAATTTGTCTGCCTGACCCACTTAATCTCTTAGACAATTATATAAATCATGAAAAAAAAGCATTAGCAGCAAATTTAAAAACATTCAGATCAGCACAGTGAACATTCATATGAAAGATCGTTCCATAATTTTCTATAATATAAAACAAAACATTTGGAAAACTGATTAGTTCTAGAGTTAATATGTATTGGAAAATGCAAAGTAATTCAGAACTAAGGTACACCTACTAGGTCTATTGTAGATAAAAGGAGCAGGTAGTCTCAAGTACAAGGGATAGTTAACATTATGGAAAATCTTGTACAAGAGAGACAAACCACCAATTTTTCTACGTTTCTCCAAATCGATAGTTAAATCTGGCAGAATGAAACGAATAAATTTAAAGCTCGGTCTAATAATTTAAGATGACACTTAGCTGTAAAAAGCCACATAGGCATGCAATACTCAAAACATAGTAGGATGAATACGGAAAAAGATTTTAAGACAGCGTCTTCATTACCTAGTGCCCTGAAGCACTTACGAAGAAGTCCAGTTTTTTGTGCAATAGGGAAGGCCATAAATCTTAGATGCTTCTCAAGAGTAAGCTTATCATCTATCAAAACACCCAAAAGTTTAAGCGAGCAAGAGACCATCAAAGGAGACGCACAGATAAACAATGGTGGACGAGGAGGATCATGAATCCTCGATCTACTAACAATTATAGATTGTGTCTTGCTTGAGTTTAACTTCATGCCTAATTTAAGACACCAGGACTGTGCCCTATTCAGGGAATCAGCCACAGAAGCACGATCACTAAGGGAGTTAACTGAGGCATACAAGGTACTATCATCAGCATAAGCAATTAATTTATTTTCGAAATTTGACCACATGTTGGCAATGTACCATATAAAAAACAGGGAACCCAACACACTACCCTGTGGAACGCCAGATAAAACCGGTTTAAAAGAGTTAGAACTTCCATCAACTAAAACACGCTGCTGACGGCCAGGCAAGAATTCTCTGAATACATTGATAATAATTAGACCGCCAATACCCATCAATTGCAGATTATACAATAAAGCCTTATGGTTCACTAAATCAAAAGCAGAGCTAAAATCGAGAGAAATAACCCTGACTTCAGAGCCAGCATCCAAAGAGGATAGCAGGTTATGGTTTAATACCAATGGGGCATCAGTAGGGCAAAGACCTTTTCGGAAACCAACATCACCACATGCAAGCAACATGCAAACACTAAACAACAATAACTTAAACCTAAAGAACCTTAAACCCAATCCAAAGATTATTAGCCTCCCCCCCTGAACATTTAAGTTCTGTTTGGGATTGGGGGCCAATATAGCAACAATTGATATCACTGCTCTCCAAATAAACTACCATAGCACTGTAGACACATGGTAGCAGTTAAAGAAAGACAGAGAGCCCTCAGCTGAAAGAGAAAGGAAGTACTGTGTATGACTTGACACCATGCTTAGGCAATCAATGCTTGTGATCCATTCTCTCAGAATGAAAGAAGAAAGATTAGTAGTAGAAAAATAAAAGAATTAGCTATGGGAGGTATAAGACACTCAATTCCTCATTCTGATAGAACCAGCCCACCACGGGGCATAGGGGTATAGTGAATGCACAAGTTTACAAAGAATTGCCGCGATAGCATTATTTTCACTATCTGCAAGCTTCCGACGCCCAACTTGCAATTTCCATGCGGGATAACGCCCTTTGCCGCATGGGCGAGTTTGTGAAGACCTTCATAGACGACGATTACATCGCATTTAAGAACTGTCCTGCCCAGAGTCCGGACCTGAATGCTATTGATCCCTCTCTGGGATCTTTTCTCCAGGGGTTGTTCCCAGAGAGGCTCTGGCCTTCTGGTGGCGAGGGGGGTCAGCCCTGGGCCCCTTAGGGGTCTCATGGTGCTGCCAACAAGACTTTTAACATGCCTCTCTTTCTTTCCCCCCGATTACTCTCTTCCACTGCCCTTTATTTCCCCCGTTTGCTTCACCTATCTAGTGGCCCTTATGGATACCCGACCTCTGCTCGTTTTATGGATTGATTCTGAATTGTTCTTTCATGAAGGTGGAAGAGGCTGGGCATCTCCACCACCATTTCTACCGAATGCCCAAGGAGAAACCCATCGTTGGACCCTTTTCTCCGTACGTAGGAGAACTCGGGCAGCCTCTTAGGTTTCTAAAGATGGTGTGGTGGATCCGTATCCGTTCTCCAGGAGGACATACCGGACGTAACTGATTGTAGAGTTGTAGTAGTGACGGGTCCTTGTAGGCCTCCATGCTGATGAGTCCCGAGGGAGAATACGAAGTTTTTTTTCTTTTTGCAATGGCTAGCCATAAACCAAAAACCTTCCCTTCTCATAAGGGTTCTCGTGCCAAACATTCCTTACCTCCCCTTTCAGCCTTCCCTCGCTCGCTGCACCCCTATTCCAACGAAGTAAACCCAGATTTAGATTATCCACGCTTTCTTGTCATGAATTCATCATCCAACACCCCACTTGCAAGAGTCGATGTGTTCGACGTCAATGAATCTGGATGTGGTTAAGAGGTAGTGGTGATGTCGTAGTAGACGTGTCATCCCACTCTCAACACAACCTTGTGCCAAATCTATCTTCGATAGCTGAAATTCCAGTAACTGTCTCGCCTCATCCGCGTCTGAATTTTGTCAAAGGTGTCGTCCGTTCAAACGAACGGAGACCCAAAGCCAAGTGGTAAGAGGAAGGATTCCTCACCTGGGTCATCGACCACTAATAAGCGAGCACCCTCTGGAGCTGACTCGGCCGAACCCCGAGAATCTTTAATGGACTCTTCCCTTATGGCTGAACATTCTATGCCCTTAAGTCCGTCCCACCCTTCACAGGGCTTAGGCCCCATCCTGATCCAAACGATGGCAGATATACACTCAGCTCCAGATACCTCGCCAAGATCGCCTGTTCATTTCACTCACCCTTCTACCTATTATCCGATGCAAGCAGTTGATACTCCAACATCACCAATCGTGGCGGTTGGACCAACTCCTCAGACACTGAAAATACCCTCGACCCATGAATCTTGATCTACTGGCCGAAAATTCCTTCTCTATCTTCCTTTTCCGCCAGGTTGTAAGCCCGAATTACAATCAAGGACCTCGGTCCGTTCTCCAAAACCCTCGAAAAAAGGGCCAGTTACTGCTCCATCTAGGATCTCTCCCCCTGCAAAAGCATGCTCCTCAAAATCTGCTCCCCATCTCCAAAGCTCTTTGGGACGAACCTCATATACAATATCGGCCTCAAAAGAGAAAAAGATATCCACAGTGGTATCTAATCGTCACACATAATATCTTCCATTTTACAATGGAATTATCAAGGAGTTCTTCCAAAGTGGGAAGAACTCAAAATTCTTTTGACGACTATCCACCCCGCTGTTATTTGTCTCCAGGAGAATAAACTGGGTACACGGCCCTTTCCGCCGGTACCAGGTTTTCTCACTTTCAACTCTATTGCTCCTGTGGAAGCTCCTCTCATGGAAGGGGGGGAGGTGTCAATCATGGTATCTTCATCCCACCATGTTTCTCCCATCCCCCTACATACTACACTCCAAGCTGTTGCCGTGAGGGTTTTTCTTACTAAGCTTTTTACCGTTTGCTCTATTTACCTACCCCCTTGTTTATCATTGTCAAGACCCGACCTTTTAAAACTTATAGACCAGTTGCCCTCCCTATTCTTATTACTAGGAGATTTTAACGCCCGTCACCCATACTGGGGTGACATCACTCGAAATGCCAAAAAGTGTTTTAGAGTCTCTTTTATTATCTGACTTTCTTTGTGTTTTAAACAATGGCGATTTTACCTCTTATCATGTCCAGACGGACTCTTTTAGCTGTGTTGGCCTGTCTGTTTGTTCCCTGGATTGTTTCACGGAATTTCGATGGTCAATTCTTGACTATCTTCATGGGAGTGACCACTTTCCTATTGTCTTGTCGGCCCTTCAAGTTAGCCCTCATACAACCATGCCACTTAAGTGGGACTTAGGTCATGCAGATGGGAAGGTTTCCAAGAGGCGTCCTTCACAAGTGCATCCTTGGGGACCTTCAATGATGTGGACGCGGCAGTATAATACTTTACATCGATTATCTACAATGCAACAAAACACTAACCCACGGAGGCGACCCGCCATGGGTTGCTCAACCGTGCCCTGGCGGACCTCAACGTGTGCAACAGCTATCAAAAATTACAAGTTAGCCCATGCCCGATTCCGAAAGAACCCAATTTTATGCAACAAGGTCGACCGAAACCGAGCTCGTGCGCTTCGCCAAAGAACCCTTCGTCAAGCTCGCCGAAATTCATGGCGCCGTTAGGTTTCATCAATTTCCTCTATGACACCTACCGCTAAGATCTGGAAGAGGATTAATAAGATCAGGGGCCATTATGCTGATCATCATACCCCCACACTCAACTTACACGGTTCCTTGGAGAATGACAGCCTGGCGGTCAGCAATGCTTTTGCTGACCATTTCCGCGCTATCAGCAGTGTCAGCCGTTACGATAAGGCTTTTCTATCGTACAAATCAAAGGAAGAGTCTCATTCTCTCAACTTCACAACAAAATTTAACCTTCCATACAACGCTCTATTCAGCATCCATGAGCTGTGTAGCGCTTTGTCCCTTTGCAGATCTACTTCCCCTGGCCTTGTGAAGATCAATTTCGATATGATTCGGCACCTACATCCACACTCTACTCTCTTCCTGCTTGATTTGTACAACCTTATATGGGTGAAGGGTTTTTACCCGTCATCATGGCGCAATGGGATCATGCTTGCCTTGTCAAACGGGATAGGGACGAGTTGGACGCAGATCACTACCGCCCTATAGCTCTCACCAGCTGTTTGAGTAAGTTGCTAGAAAAAATGGCGTTGGAGCGCCTAAACTGGTTCCTAGAAACCAATTACCTCTTTTCATTTCAATGTGCCTTCCGCAAAGGTCATAGTACCCTTGACCTACTAGTACGTTTCGAGGGATCGGTCCGGAAAGCTTTCTCATTAAAGCACCGAGTTCTGGCCATATTTTTCGATATTGAGAAAGCCTATGACGCAACATGGAGATACGGCATCTTGAAGCAGCTATACATCTGGGGGATGAGACGTCTTTTACCGTCACTTATTCAAAGTTTTTTTAGCATCTCGATCCTTCAAGGTACGTGCTGGAGACGCATACTCTGACTGCAAACCCCAAGAGGAGGGAGTTCCTCAGGGCAGTGTTTTAAGTGTCTTATGTTTTATAATTGCTATCAATAAAATTATTTCGTCTCTCCCAGAGGGTGTATTGGCAACTCTGTTTGTCGATGATGTAGCACTATACTGTTCCTCACCTCGCCTTCCATCAGCAGCGCGTCGGCTACAACTGACGGTCGATTCTGTATCCAAAAGAGCACAACTTAAGGGATTCCGCTTTTCCACGAACAAAACCAAAGCAATGTATTTCCACTGGGGCAGAGGGGTTCTTACCCTCCAATCCTTACTGATCCCTAGTTGGCTTGCTCCTCTCCCCACAATATGTACCAACATGTGGAGCCTGGAGAAATCTTTCATGGACCCTCGCATCATTAAGAGCCTGTTCTTAAAGCATTCGACCTCACACAAACAATGCTGCCCATTATACACGGATGGCTCTGAGTCGGACGGTGGCGTGGGCGCCGCAGCCATCTACCCAGGAGGAGAATTCCTAACTTTATCTTTGCCGCCAGCAGCATCCATTTTTACCGCTGAACTTTCAGCAATCCTTTTAGCCTTTAGACTCATCCAAATTTTACCTTTTAGTGATTTTGTCATTTTTTCCCACTCAAGGAGTGTCTTAGAGTCAATTAGATCTTTTAATGCGTCCCATCCCCTGGGAACAGAAATTTGCAACTGGCTGATCCAAAATGCGTCTCGATATAGAATTATTTTTTGCTGGGTCGCTGGGCATGTGGGGGTCATGGGCAACGAGAAGGCTGATCGGCTGGCACGCTCAGCACATTCTGTGTCCCCTGAGAACTCGGCTCTGCCTTTTAGGGACTACTTTCCTTCAATAAGAAAATATATTTTTCAACTGTGGCAGAATGTATGGGATGACTGTTCAACATCCAAACTATACAAAATTAAAAATTCTATTCGCTCTTGGCCCTCGAGTCGTCATAGAATGCGGTCGTTGGAGGTGGCCCTTTTTCGAGTTCGCATTGGCCACACGAGACTTACCCACGGCCATCTTGTTTCGGGGGATGTTCATATGAGCCCTTGCTGTCGTTTTTGCGGTGGGGACCAATCTGTTGCCCAACTTTTATTAGAGTGTAGTCATTTCGCTATTCTCCGGTTGTCGTGTTTCCCGACCATTTTAACTATCCCTCAACACACCCGTTTTTGATTCATATTGGCGGAGGAATCTTTTAACCCTTCGTTTTTTAAATTTTTGTCACAAAGTGGTCTCCTCCACCTTTTATAGATGATTTGCCTCGTTTTATTCTAGCTGCCATATAGAATCCAGTTGGATTGGGCAGCAACCCAGTGGTTCCTTACCTTAAACCTCTTGGAAGAGAGGAATCCATAAACATACAAGAACCCTAGGAACTTTTCAAGATGGATGTAGCACGATTACTGCGCAAGTGTGTAACATTTGGTTCTTTCCTGTAGCAGGAGATGTTAAAGCATCATCATTGAAAGCTTCTGCAATATCTAACAATTACTTATAACTTGTACAAATGTTTTCCGCTGAGAATTAAATCGTTATATTCAAATAGAAATTTGTTACTGCCGTCGTTCGGATCACGTTGGTCACCAGTTTCTGTAGTAAATTGCTTATTTTTTCATAACTTTCGTTTTATTCATCTCAATGTGCAGAACCTTTTACTTTACGTAATGTGAGCTGTTGGTTATCTTACACCAATTGTAGAAACCTCGGATTTTCTAGGCCAAAGGTTGTGGAAGATATGATAGAAATGCAGCCTTTCTGATTGTTCTGTACGGCACGGCAGTTTATGTATTAGTAAGTATATCTAAAATATGTCTATGTATAAATTTATAAAATGAACGAGTAGTAATAGGATTTTATATCATTATTTTGCCTTGAAAAAAATTATACGTCATATCCATTATAAAACTTCTATAAAGCAATTTTTATCGTTATATTCATATTATTTATATGATTTTACATTGAAAAATTTAAATAAATACAACAACCACCCAAAAAACAGGTAGGACTGATTTAATCTCTCCATTTCGTCTCATCCTATATTCTGGAAGGTTGTGGAAACAACTTTCGTGTAAATGGAGTTCTCATTTATGAATTGTTCTCGATCCTTTTTTGTGCCTCGCGCCACTTGAATTTACATAGTGGGGATCGAACTTTCATTTTCTCTTACCTCCTGAATTCTCGGAGAGGTGGAGAAAATTTTTACTTTAATTACTTTTACTTTGGACTAATTCGTTCCTTCCTTCCCCATCACTTCGGGTTGATGCGGTTTGCTCAAGCGGGCTCATTTCTCCCCTCATTCTTTCTAATTCCTGATTAGACCCGACTAAGTATGAAAGAGGGCGTTAAACCCCCTAGTAAAAAAACAAACAAAAAAAAAAACCCGCCCTCCTGGAAAGGAAATCGATATATTCTCCTAAAATATTTGCCTTGGTTTAATGGGATTGGAGTGGATCAAATGAGATGAAATATTTCCATTAGCAGCGAAAGTGTTGAAAGCATGTTCGGACTCGATGGCCGGATTTGGTTAGGAGACGTCGAAAAAAGCGAGGATTTTTTCTCTCTCTAAAAAGTTATTTAATTTTGCTAATAAACGGGTGTAGAGGTGGAAGAGTGGGAGTCTGTATGTGACCTAGTGAGAGACGTGTTGCAGTAGTAAAGGCGGGAGGTAACCGAGGAATGAATGGCGATCTCCAAACTGTTGTGGTAAGAGGAGGAACGCGGATGTGGCCGAGATTAGGGAGGAAGTAGAAAGAGAATTTACAAAAATTTACAACATTAGTTTTGAGAGATGAGAACTGACATCAAAATAGGGAAGCCCATATTTTTTTCTTTATCACAAAAGAGGGCCTAGGAGGAGCCCAGGTTTAGTCATGGCGCAATAGTTTTGCAGTGCACCACATCACCAGGTTGAGTTGAGTGCACAATCCTTTGGTTACTCCCCCCCCCCCCCCGCCCCTTCGCCCCATATCAGAACACGGAGATACCATTTCCCCAAGAGCGTTTCCCACAGCACTCTTCCTATATCCACCCATTCTTCTTCTTACCCGTCCATACCACTACCTAAGAACATTCTCACGCACACCCTTCTTCACACTATAAACATCTTTTAGCATCCTCAATCCACCTTCCACACAACCAACCATCCCTCTTGAGGTGTCCATTTGCACAACTCTCGCTCGGGACATTTCCTTCTTGCACTCGGAACATATTCGTGCACTGCTTTAGTTTTTAGAGGAGGCATTTAGTTTCTGGTATTGGGGGCATGCTCGGGCCCCTGACTGGGACCTGAGCATGCCCTTTCTTTTTTAATCTTTGTTGTTTTTGTTTTGTGTTTTTTTTATTTTGTCGTTGTTTGTCTAATTCTTTTATTACAAATTAAGATTAGACTCAACTTTAATTTTGGCTGCTATGCCTTTGATGATAGTCGCCAGAAGAGAACCTAAACATGCCCTTCACCTTTGATACCCTAGTCTCGCTCCCATACCCCAGTGGTTCCCAACCTTTTTTCACCTCAGGGCCCACTTTGAACCCAGAATTTTCTGTAGCCCATCAAATTATTATAGTGGAAAAAAAGTTACTTCTGTTTACCTAAAATATAATTAATAAAGATACCACCCTGTCTATTTATTAGATACACAATTTCACAACTATCGAAAATATTTTAATCTCCAATGAAACACCATTTATTATCAATATATATTTTTTACAATTTTTCCTATTATGCCACAAGACCAAAACATTCACAAGCAAAAAAATAAGACTTAAAGAAACAATTCTTTAGCTTCAAAATATAGAACCAATTTCAAAATAAGAATAATTTCAAGAAAGAGCTGACTGACTCTGTAGAGCGCTAGGTCATTACAATATACATCCACAAAATCACAGTAGAACAGTTACAGCTAATGAAATAGTGTAATTTTCGTTATTCTGTCGTCCACCTGAAATTTGCTATGGCCCATTTTGGCCATGTGACCATGGGTTGGGAAACACGGCTATTCACCAACGTCGGCACCGGCATACCTCACGCAGCACAATCCACAATCAAACGCTCTACCATCCAGTCACTTTCCTACCATTTATAATCTTGTGGTCAAAATCTGATTCGCCTGAACTACTAGCATTTACAACGCATCATCGATACCTAAAACTTCTTCAATTATTATTATTTAGGACTAAAACTTTAGATACAAAGACGCCATAAATATTTATCATACTCAATTTTAGTACTGATGCTTAAAAATAAGTCTACCTCGAAAATTGCCTATACTTGTTTACATGTTTACAGCTATAATTACTCGACCCATATTTACATGTTCACAGCTCTAATTGCCCGACCCATATTTACATGTTTACAGCTATAATTACCCGACCCATGTTTACAGATATAATTACCAGACCAAAATTTACATCTATAATTACCCGAACCATGTTTACAGCTACAATTACCCGACCCATATTTACAGCTATAATTACCCGACCCCTATTTACATGTTTACCAAAAAATGCAATTTCTCAAATGTCAGCGATGGGCTCCCAATGACCGTCTGGTCCATTTAAAAAATAGATTCGTTGAGCGTGACAGCGACAAAAAAAAGGAGATGAGTCACGCAGGGTTTTTTTTCTCCTAGCGGCGAGGGGATGAATTAGGGGAGAAAGGAGAATAAATGGATCAAAATAGTGGGAAATATCAGGTATGACAGGTCTTTCACGACTTCATCTCTGATTTCTAGACTAGGGTATTTGTGTAAAAGGATGAATCTAGTACGAAAACTCGGATCGCTTAAAATATAATGTCTCCTATGTGTACGAATTGCCCCCCTCCCAAGAGCTACTGTATTCATAGAGGAGGACTCTGATATACGAACAGTGAATTACCTCCTGGGACTTAAATATGTGGAGGGGAAGGGGACGGGGACGATTCCTCCGTAGGAGCGAAAGTAAATTGGAGTCCTTTGACTTTATTTGCATTTGCAAGATGTCCTCGATTCAAATGAGGTGTGTGTCGTTTATTTGCTTTCCTCTCTACAATTAGTTACTCGCTAATGACTAATTATCAATGTCAAACAATCGTCGGGGCGTCGACAAACATGGGCCCTAAATCTGAGGGAATTAACTTTGTGAGTATCGACGAAAACGCGGCGGGGAGCTGAAGGATAGGGGAGGGGGGTGTTATTTTCTCCCTCCCTCCCTCCACGGTCTAGGAAACCCGTATAATAAAACTAATTTAGCCTATCAAATTTCGAATTATGGTTAGTGATTAATTATTATCCTTCTTATTTTTCTCACTCTCCTGACGTCATTCTTTTCGTTGGCCGCCGCTCAACTCGTCTTTTGGGCCTCGAACCTGACAGCGCATTCAAGAAATCGGGCTGACGTCGCAAACCTTTTAAAATAAAACGTCTGTTTGTAGATTGTCGTTTGAAGCTGTTTTTTAAACTGTTTTTTTTTATTCAAAGTTGTTTTCGGTTGATTTATGGATACACTTGATTTTTATATACTATTTTCTCCTAATTTTCGTTTAATATTTTTTTCTCTTTTAATTGGTGTATGTGGGGCGGGAAACACATATAGGGGGAGGCTGACTTGGGAAGCCGCGACATTAGGAGTCCAACACACATGACGGTAATGGGCGAAACAGTCGCGTACGCCTTCCACTCGCGCCGGTTAAACTGTCTCATTATGTGAATCGACTGGATGGGGGAAATAGGGAAATGGTAGTTGTCTATAAAACTTAGATAGTAGGCGTTTGATCTATGTGAGACAAATATGAAAGGAAGTGAAGTTTGCGTGGATGGAGTGAATGGAGTAAGATCAGGTGTAGATCAAGGTGATAAAAGTAAGGAGGGTGTGGTACTACTTTTTAGTGATCAATGGCATGATGAAATAGTTGCGTATGCAAGTGCGAGCTGGAGACGTGTGTTAATGAAGCTGAAAGTGGCAAGGGTGAATCTGTACGTGCTTGTAGTAGATGTGGCCTATGATGATAGAAGCAGCTGAGAAGGGCAGCTATTGGAATGGTGGTGGGTAATTGGGTAATATCAGCAAAGGGTATCGGTTGCTGGCTGTAAGAGAGATGATTTTTTTAAGGAGCCCATTGGCAACTGCCTACTAGGGCATAGGTCGCCGTACTCACACCAGAGCCTACCACTAGGCTACAAACAAAAACAAACAAAATGAAAAAACAGAAAAAAGGCGACAAGAAGGAAGCGCACTCCAGCGTCGGGGGGTAACCCCCTCCTCCGGCGCAGAAACATGCAACCTACAAAAAAAGTCAAATAAGGTGAAGGAGGCCGGCCTCCTCCAAAAAGTCGTATAGTCCACAAGTTTGTGTGCACGAACCAATCCTGGGTAAAAGGGACAAGTGGTAGCGATCACGCTCATCCCGGTACCGGAAAAGGTACCAAACAGTCTGGGGGACAACGCAGTTATCACAGTAGGGCGCAGGCGAGCGCTTCATCAAATGACGGTGCGTCCCGCCAGTGTGTCCAATTGTGAGGCGACAGAAAGCAACCTCGAGCCGTTGCAGCATTAAGGGGAACAGTCACGGTGCAATGACACGTAACTTTAAGTTCCCCTCGATCGTCTCCCATCTTCTTTGCCTAGCTGCCCACATTCCTTCCATGTAATCGGTGTGAGGAAGAGCCCAGTCCTCGCGGCGCGGTCATTCCCCGCAATTCCTACATATCCAGGAACCCAGCAGAAGATAATCTCACACCTGCCCAGCTCGCGAAAACCGTGGTGTCACGGATATCACCAACCAGGGGATGTGGAGATTCCAATGCCCCGAGAGCACTCATGGCGCTTTGTGATTCACTATAAATAACAATCCGGTCTCCAAACCGGGCACGTCGCGTTATTTCCCGTACCGAGCGGTGAATTGCAACCAGCTCAGCCGTGAAGACAAAGGCAGCGCCTGGCAGAGCCCCACCGTCTTCAAACAGAGAGGATACGCCGAGGAAACCGACCCCTTTTTGAGACTTGGAGCCACCCGTATACAGTGGTACGGTCGCAGTGTGACACGGGGTGTGCTCCCAAAAGTCAGCACGCAATACTCCTGGCGCTGTTGAAGCTTTGAGAGCAGAGCGGTGGCGACAAATAGTCAAAGATGGTACCCTCTCGTGTGGCGTCCTCGGCACAACCAGGGGCGCCACCGGCCCGAGATGTATACCGAGCTCTCGAAAGAGTTTCTAAACCCTAAACCCAAAAGGCTTATGGTATAAATGGGGTCTCTCGGTGGCATAGGTACCGTCGAAATCGGCTGCGGACGCAATGAGAGCTGTTAGCCACTGAAAGAAGACCTGGGCTCGCGCGTACAGGCGAATAATGAACTGTGCACAGGGTAGAGCGAGTGGCATCTCCCCAGCATCGACAAGTAAGCTCTCAATGGGGGATGTGCGGTAGGCACTAGGCGAAGGCCTGTGTGTTGAATTGAGTCCTTCCGCAATACACACTTGGCTGCGGATGCATTAAACTTGCATCTTTCGTCGATCTTCGAACGAATAAAGGATCGATAATAAAAAAATAAGGCAGCAGCCCTATCAGCGCTCCACGTGCTGAACGTCACGGAACGAAGAATATTCATGTTGCGGGTAGAAGAGACCCTAAGGCTGCGAATATGAGCCTTCCAGGTGAGACGTCGGTCAAATACAAGAGCAAGGAAACGGTGCGAATCCACTACTTCCAGGGAAATCCCATTTAAAAACAAGTCTGAGTCAGGGTGTAGCCGTGGATAGTTGCAGAAGTGCACCAACTTAGACTTGCCAAGGAAATTCAAAGCCTGTGAGTTCGGCATTGCGAGAGACGCCGTTCAATCTAGGCCGTGCCAAAAGAAATCGAAAGCTTTTCTAAGTAGAGCGTAGCGACAACATCTTCCGGCAACATCGAGGTGATGCCGTTGATGCTCAGGGCAAAGAGTGTGACACTGAGGACACTTCCCTGCGGGATACCCTATTCTACTCCATTGGGCCGTCTCCGGCCTAATGAGGTATCGACGATCTCGCAAAAATTCAGATATGAAGATATGGAAGCGTCCCCTTGGCCCCATCGTGTATAGAGTCTCCATGATACCGTATCGCCATGCGGTATCATAGGCCTTCTCCAGTCGAAAAACACCGTGGCTTAGTGCCGTCTACGAAGGAAGGCCTCGCAAACGGCATTTTCCAGTCGGAGCAGAGCATCAACTGGAAGCTCCTCCTGAGATAGACATGGTCCTTGATGCAACCCAGCCTCACACGGTAAGGCCTACCATGGAGGGGAATCCGGGCTCGGCGCTATCCACCGAAACCGAATCCGGGGCCCTATGCAAGGTCCTCCTCAAACGGCCCGAATTACCAAGGCAGTACAAGGAGGGGAGGGATCTCCTCCAACTGGTGCCCCTGCGACTACCAGGACCTTCTGCATCTCTGAGAACGACCTGGCTGAGGCCGGTCCATATGGCCTAGGGGCTTCTGCCGGCGGAGGGGAGAAGCGAGTTCATTCCCCGCCCTCCTCTCCTAAAAAGAAAAAAAATAAGAAAAAGACTAAAAAGACTCGGACCTCCTCTCCATCCACGGGCGCTGCCAACCTCCTCTCTATCCACGGGCGCTGCCAACCTCCTCCCCCCAAGTGGGGAACCCCTGACTATGACTATGACCAAAAATGCACAAGGCGGAGCCTCGATAACATCGGGGCTCCTCATTCAGAGGTTATCCGGTGTTTTCGAGCCCGCTGGCTTCAAACGCTTCCTCGTTATTCGCTCCACTGATGGCAGCATGTTAGCCAAGGGCAACATGATCCAGCAGAGGAGAGCATTAGCTAGTGTAATTGGTAGACAGCCGAAGGTGACCCGTTTCTCGGACGGGAGCCTTGTGGCGAAAGCAGCGGATCCCTCCGAGCCGGCCAAGATAAGTGCTCCTCGGACACTTCATGGCACCCCGGTGAGTGTGACGCCGCACTCAACCATGAACTTTGTGAAAAGAGTAGTTTATGCGAGGAAACTCGTTGACTACTCCATAGAGGACATCACCTTAGAGCTGGCCGACCATGGGGCGGTCAAGATCGAACGTGTGATGAGAAAACAGGGAGAGGCCTCGAGACCCACCCCTACACTCCTCATCACGTTCGACTGTGACAAGTTCCCTGAGTCGGCGCGTGCCGGTTGGTACCGCTACCGCACGAAGGCATTCGTGCCACTGCCGTGGAGGTGCTATTACTCTCACCATTTCGGCCATACGAATCGTTCATGTAGACGTGTAAAGGCCTGGTCACCCAAAGTATGTGTAAATTGCTCCAATGCCGCACACGATAAGTCCAAATCGTGTGTGGCCAAGTGTGTCAATTGCGGAGAGCCGCACCCCGCTTCTTCGAAGCAATGTGGTGTATATCTCCTTGAGAAAGAAATCCGCTCTGTCTGGGACGTCTTATGCCTCAATCGTTAGAAAGACACCTTCTGCTCCAGGCCCATCCAGGCCAACGAGCAAGGTTGTTTCCGCGCCCATTTGGAGCCCTTCTGCGGGTTCTACTCAACCCGGGAGCTCTCCTGGTAAAGCTCGTGGCACAAAGTGTTCACACCCAGCCCCGGCTAAACCAGGGCGTTTTTCCCTTTCCCCAGCCTGACCGTTTCCCGTAAGGCGAAACGGCCACGCGCCTCCACTGAGTCGTAAGACTCACAGGAGGCAACACACCTGAAGTTGGTCGCCAGGCCATCTTCCGAGGTTCCTAAAGCTGTCCCTCGAAAGGAGGACAGCAACAAAGGACCTTCGGCTCCTTCGCCCACGCCTAGTGGTGGGCTGAGTGGCTCGGAGTCGGTGGTTCCTCGAAGAGAGGCCCCCCGCCTCCGAAGCCGCAACCCCCGCCAAAGGGTTCGAGGGAGGAAAAGACTCTCATGGCGAGCTCAACCTCCCCCAATAAGTCCTCGAAGGCGACAGCGCCTACAGCTCTTTGTCCGGCCAACAGCGCCCGGGGTTCTGCTTCCGGGAAGCATACTGCCATTCCCGTGAGGGTTTGCTGTTCGAGCTATGCCTGGAGGGCATATTCCTTTAATGGAATTGCCGTGGACTCCGGGCCAACTGGGAGGAGCTGCGGAGGCTCGTCTCGTCCCGTTACCCGTTAGCTATTTTTCCGCAGGAGGCCATGCTAGGCGCGTGGCCCCTGCTCACCCTCCCAGGGTATAAGGGTTTTGCGACCCCACCACCACGAGATGGGGGCCGAGCTGAGAAATGCGCGGTTTACACCCGGCATCATGTCTTTGTTCTGCCTTTCACTTTAGATACCTCCTTTCAGGCAGTGGCTGTGCAGCTTCACCTGGATAGGAAGTATACTATCATTTCTGCGTACATTCCACCGTCAGCTGACTTGGACGCGCGGGATTTCCGCTGCGTCGTGGCACGGTTTGCCGAGGCCCTTTCTCTTGATGGAGATCTGAACGGCAGGCATCCTCTCTGGGTAGATTACTCAATAAATCACAGGGGACAAGTCCTTGCCGATCTGATCGAAGAGCTTGAGGTGGGTGTCCTAAATATGGATGAGTTTACGCATCACTGCCTGTGAACCGCTGTATTTTCTTGCCTTAATCTATCTTTGTGCTCTTCATATGCACAGCCTGATTTTGATTGGGGGGGTGGTCGATGACCTTCATGGTGGTTATCACTTTCCCATTCAAATATCATTTTATGTGCAACTACTGCCTAAGAGCCCACCGCGTTGGTGCTTGGTGCCGGCTTTGTGGCCTTCATTTCTCAGTCGAGGAGTTTAAGTCGGTAGATGCAGCCGTTGAGTTCTTCTCCGTGAACCTCATCGCCGCGGGCCTGACTACTATTCCCAGAACGTCTGGCCCTTTTGCACGCCGACCACTCTCGTGGTGGTCGGCCGAGTGTGAGACGACCCTCAAATATAAGCGTTATGCCTACATGCGCCGCCCGAACGATTTCACTGTCGCTGAATTTCGTCGGGCTAGGGCTAGCTTCCGGTATATTGCGAAGCACGCCCGCCGCTCTTCTTGGCGGGCATACGTTTCTTCACTCAATGGGAAGACCCCTCTGGCAGAGGTGTGGATGCGAGTCAAAAGGATTCCTAGCAAGTTCTCGCAGGACCCACCTCGAGTTCTCCAGAAGAATGAGAACGCAATCTCGGACCCCGCGTCCGTGGCGGAATCCTTCGCGACCGCTTTTTCCGCATTCTCTAGCCGGGATGCTGCTCCGCCAGCATTCAATGCATGTCGTGATATCGCGGGAGGCCGCCGACTGGAATTTAACTTCAGAAGCGGAGAACCCTTCAACGACAGGTTTACTGTGAGTGAGTAGCGTTCTTCTATTGCTTCGTGCGCGGACACCGCCCATGGTCCGGACGATGTCCCGTACACCATGCTTTGACACCTGGGTGACCGAGGCATGGCATTTCTCTTAGATTTGTTCAACAGGATCTGGATGGAGGGTCTCCTCCCAGATTCCTGGCGAATCGCTATTGTGCTCGCCTTTTGCGAACCGGGGAGAGATCACTCTACTCCGGCTGGTTTCCGCCCAATCTCTCTAACCTCTTGCGTGTGCAAGTTGCTGGAGAAATTAGTAAATGTTAGATTAGCCTTTTGCCTGGACAGCAGAGGCCATTTGTCTTTTGTACAGTGCGGCTTCCGTAAGTTCCACTCCACGTCGGATGCTCTGCTCCGACTGAAAAATGCCGTCTGCGAGGACTTCCTTCGTAGACAGCCTACGCCACGGTGTTTTTCGATCTGGAGAAGACTTATGATACCGCATGGCAATACGGTATCATGGAGATTCTCCACACGCTGGGGGCGAGGAGACGCCTCCCAATGTTTATATCTGAATTTTTGCGAGATCGTCGATTCCGCGTACGGGTGGAGGGAGCCCTTTCCGTCCCAATGGAGCAGGAAGAGGGTGTCCCGCAGGGAAGTGTCCTTAGTGTCACACTCTTTGCCCTGAGCATCAACGGCATCACCTCGGTGCTGCCTTAAGATGTTCTCGCTACGTTTTACGTGGACGACCTTCTGATCTCTTTTGGCGCGGCCCAGATGCGTCTCTCGCTATGCCGAAGCGCACAGGTTTCGGTTTTCTTTGGCCAAGACTAAGGTGGTGCACCGTTTTCTTGGTCTTGTATTTAACCGACGCCTCACCTGAAAGGCTCATATTCGCAGCCTTAGAGTCTCTTGTAGCCGCGCCATCGATATTTTCCGTTCCGTGACGTTCAGCGCTTGGGGCGCTGATAAGGCTATTGCCTTAATTTTTTATCGATCCTTGTTCGTTCGAAGCTCAACTACGAATGCGAGTTTTATGCATCCGCAGCCGAGCGTTTATTGGGAAGGTGGACTCGATCCACCACACCGGCCTTCGCCTTCCGACCGATGCATTCCGCACCTTCCCTATTGAGAGCCTACTGGTCGATGGTGCGGAGATGCCACTCGCTCTACGTCGCATACAGTGCATTACTCGCCTGTACGCGCGAGCCCGGCGCCTCCCTCAGTCGTCAACAGCTCTCACTGCATCCGCAGCTGATCTCGACGGTGCCTATGCCGCCGAAAGACGCCAGTCATACTCTAAGACCTTTGGCTTTAGGGCCAGGAAACTCATTAGAGAGCTAGGTATAGCTCTCGAGCTAGTGGCGCCCCTAGTTCCGCCCAGTATGCTACCCTGGCGGGTACCACATTTGGCTATTTGTCGCCACGCCTCTGCTCCAAAAGCTTGTACAGCGGCGGGAGTATTGCGTTCGATCTTTTTGGAGCTCATTGTCGTAGAATGACTCCCGACGATACCATATATTACACTATTCGTTGAGGGAACTTCCTTAATTATCTTTAGAGTGCGTTACTGTCTGGCGGCCGATATTATGTATCTTCAAAATGCTTAAGAAGTGGAACTGAGCTCAAGGATAATAATATTGCTATCATTAATAAAATAGAGTTTTATTAATAATAACTAAAAACAAAACACAAAAACGGAAAATATTGACATAAACAGAATGGAAAGGGTCGTGGAGACTCGGGCTAATCCAAGGATTTAAGGGATTAAAAAAGGTAAAACAAATATAGAGTTAAAGAGATGGGATGGTTCGATAAACAATTTAAAGCACAGGATAGAATTGACAAAAAGGGATCAATACTCAAAAGGTGACGTTTGGCCTACGTAACTTTTCATTAGGGTGCAGTGGAAGGTACTTGAAGGAATATTCGGTCCGCTGGCGAGTTCCAGCCGAAGGGGGGGGGATAAAAGGATCCCGACGAGGCGTCTTGGAAAGGAGAACCGTTACTCGACGAACGGCTTGAAGAACAATGGCTGTTCTACTTTGTTCTCTTCTGAACAAAGGGGGGAATGAGAACCGTCTCTTGTCTACGGGCTCAAGAACAATGGCTGTTCTATGTTGTTCTCCTTTGAACAACAGGGGGGGTGAGAACCGTTTCTTGGCGAAGGGCTCAAAACGAACAATGGCTGTTCTAGGTTGTTCTCCTTGAACAACAGGGGGGGATGAGAACCGTTTCTTGGCGAAGGGCTCAAAACGAACAATGGCTGTTCTAATGCTGTTCTCCTTGAACAACAGGGGGGGGATGAGAACCGTTTCTTGGCGAAGGGCTCAAAACGAACAATGGCTGTTCTAATGTTGTTCTCCTTTGAACAACAGGGGGGGAAGCCTTGGGGACTTGACGTCGGAAAGGCTCGAACCTTTGGCACTCAAGGAATATTGTCCTCCTTCTGGACAAGTGATGGTGAATCTCGAGGTCGAGGTCCCTTGGCGCACAAAGGGAGAGAGGGTCGTGGTGATGTTTCGCGACGAAAATCTGGATCTCCAATCTGATCTTAGTGGTAAAGTTTCCATATAAATAGCCAGGACATCTCCTTGGCGTGGGGGAAAATGGAGTGAAAGCTTGGAGGGAACGCACAGCCGGGCCGGAGAAAAATGCCTTATCTGTTCATAAGCCTAATTCGATCTGGCGAGGTCGGCGTATGGGGGCGAACGGGGGGACGATAACCTCCTTGTTTAAACATTGACATCCGGTAGCTGAGATAAGATTCCAAGCCTTGAATCGAAGATGCACGTGGGCAGCATCGTGGTTTTTAATAATATGGGATAGGAGTTGAAATTAACTCGTTCTATCACACCCCTCCATTCCAGGGGAAGTTGTCACTTCGAAAAAAAAAGAGAGAAGGGACAACGATAGAGCTCCGTTGTGGGGAACTCGTTTTCTTGTACCACTGTACCTTCCTGCACCTAACTAGTATTACCTCAATACATATGATTATTTTGATCTTTAGATTACAGGGGAAAATAACCTTTAATACAACTTAATCAAAGAAAAAAAAAAGGGCATGGAACAATGAAATGATATAAACTTAGTACATACGGGACAAAATAATTTAGACGTAAATTAATAAGAACAAATATATAGACATACAAAAAATTAGACATTGAGCGTTACAAAATTCAGACATATACATTAATTAATTATATTACAAAAGAATCTTAAATTAAGTCGTACAAGACGGTATATACCTACATGGAGATACTAATCCTATGATACAATTATTCTACGCTATTCGGTAACGCATTCCTACTGAGTGCGTCAGCGACCTGGTTATCGGAACCTTTTATCTAATTTATTTTAAACTGATACTCTTGCAAGAGTAAACTCCAGCGCATGATGCGGCCGTTTGAGTGTCTCAAATTCCTAATATAGGCTAACGGACGGTGGTCGGTTCCTATTTGAAATTCTTTACATATCAAGTACAGCTTGAATTTGTCTATGACCCAGATAATTGATAGAGCTATCTTTTCTCTAGTGGCATATCTCCTTCCGCGTGGTAATAATTGACGACTAGCATATGCAACTGGATGACTCGTTCTGTCATCCACGTATTGAAGGAGTACACCTCCAATGCCCTCGTTGATCACGTCGGTCTTAACCCCAACGGATTTTTCCGGGTTGGGCAACTTAAAAATGGGGGCAGAAATGAACTTACTTTTGAGCTGATTAAAATGGGAAACAGCGACATCATTCCAACGTAAACGATCGGAGAAATTCTTTTCCTGAAGGGGGCATAGGGGGGCCGAAATTGCAGCGAAATTCGGAACAAATCGCTGATAGGGAGAAGCTGATCCTAGGATCGATCTTAATGGCTTCTTTGTAATCGGGAGGGGCATGTCGGCGATTGCCTTAATCTTGTTCTCGTGGGGACCTGACTTGCTTTGTCCTATTTTGAAACCCAAATATTTGATGGTTTCGTGGGCAAACTGGCATTTGCTGGGGCCAATGGTGAGGCCATTTTCACGCAGTTGCTCGAAAAGAGCTAATAGGGTGGATAAATGGTGATTCCATTTAATTAGTTCTTGGAGCTGACTCTTCTGACGTGGTGTCAGCTGCGCGTCACTATCCAGGTCAGAGGGTTCCAAAGACTCGCCTGGTAGGGAAGGAGGAGGGTAATCGGCATCAGGTTGGATGCACACTGTCTGGATTACATTAAGGGACTCCGCGGGGCAATCCTCTTCAAGCGCCGATGCTTCGTCCAGTTCTACGAAGGTATCTCCATGGGCGCGTTGGGGGTTCTTTTTTTCTTGGGGTCCAGGGACAGTCTCCGTGTCCTTGTCTGGGGCCTTATCACCTAAGGGTGTTAGTGATTTACACTCCTCTTTTGCCGTCCTAAAGTCCTGGTTAGGGGTCTCCGAGAAATCGGACGGTATCGGGGTTCTGATGGGGACGGGCTCCTGGGCTTCTTTCTTATCTCGGCCTTGAGGAAGGGCGGCCTGAAACACAGGGTCTAAACTTACTTGGGGGCTCTGTCCTATAAGTACGGAACAGAATTTTATGGGTGCTACAATGACTTCAGCCCAGCCATTATAATATTGACACTGCAGGTAACATCTAGCGACGGGGAATCTGTTCGCCCGCCCAAGTTGGTCATGTACCACCGCAAATTTTTCGTGGTTAGAGGCCACTGGGAGGAGTTCGTCGGACACGATGAAGCACGTACATCCTGTGTCCCTGACGAGAGTCAATACTCGACAGCTGTCCACGCTGCCCTCCTCATATTTCAAAGTTCCCGATGAACTTTTACCAAAAACAAAATTTACCTGGTGGCCTGACGGAGGGGGAGAAGTTTCTGCTTGGGTCTGCACCACCGGGGGAGCCGGGGTCGCATTAATCTGGTGAACTTGGTGGGCTGGTCCGCTTTTAAGCCTAGAATTTTGGGGGCAATTCCAGCTCATGTGGTTTTCTACACCACAGGTGAAGCATATGGTTGGTCGCTTCGGGAAGAGAGATGGAGGAGAAGTCTTAACGGGAGGTTTGGAGTCCCGTTGTTGGTTTTGGGGAAAGAAGTTTTGGGGTTTTACGGGGCTCGGAAACTTTGTCAGCTTTCCTGGGAAGGGGCGCGAATCCGTCCTTCTTTCTTCTCGTTGGATTACTCTCTCCCGTTCCTCTCTTTCTCTTTCTTTTTCACTACCTTTTTTCTTTGAACTTCTGCTTTAATCCGAGCTAATTCAATCTGAAGCTCAGCTTGTCTTATCCGTTCCCCTCTTTCTCTTTCTTCTCGTTGTATTTCTCTTTCTTCTCGTTGTATTTCTCTTTCTTGTTCTTCTTGAATGTACTCAATTAGTTCTTTTCCGGAAAGTCCACAGGACTCTCCTTGCGCTTTAAAGATTTCAAACTGAGTCATCTTTGCACTTGGGGGCGCACTAGTCAACCAACTAAAATTCCTCGCAACAAGAATTATGCCTCTATAGAATTAGCCTACCTAAATATGGGCACTGACCTATTCGTACTTGGTTTCTCAATCTAAATAACCACTGACTAAAATCACAAAAAAAACAAACAAATTATTATAACCGTTCCTTGAGCTACTCCAGCTTCTTAAGTTTCAAAAAAAAAAAGGGGATAGCAATCGTTAAAACAAAAGGGAACTACTATATTCTATTATTATAACGAATAACACTATGCTTTACTTGACTGAGACCAGTGTTTGCACAGATATAGCGTTAAACCCCACACACCTGATACCAAATTTAAATTAGTATATATATATATATATGTCGTAGAATGACTCCCGACGATACCATATATTACACTATTCGTTGAGGGAACTTCCTTAATTATCTTTAGAGTGCGTTACTGTCTGGCGGCCGATATTATGTATCTTCAAAATGCTTAAGAAGTGGAACTGAGCTCAAGGATAATAATATTGCTATCATTAATAAAATAGAGTTTTATTAATAATAACTAAAAACAAAACACAAAAACGGAAAATATTGACATAAACAGAATGGAAAGGGTCGTGGAGACTCGGGCTAATCCAAGGATTTAAGGGATTAAAAAAGGTAAAACAAATATAGAGTTAAAGAGATGGGATGGTTCGATAAACAATTTAAAGCACAGGATAGAATTGACAAAAAGGGATCAATACTCAAAAGGTGACGTTTGGCCTACGTAACTTTTCATTAGGGTGCAGTGGAAGGTACTTGAAGGAATATTCGGTCCGCTGGCGAGTTCCAGCCGAAGGGGGGGGGATAAAAGGATCCCGACGAGGCGTCTTGGAAAGGAGAACCGTTACTCGACGAACGGCTTGAAGAACAATGGCTGTTCTACTTTGTTCTCTTCTGAACAAAGGGGGGAATGAGAACCGTCTCTTGTCTACGGGCTCAAGAACAATGGCTGTTCTATGTTGTTCTCCTTTGAACAACAGGGGGGGTGAGAACCGTTTCTTGGCGAAGGGCTCAAAACGAACAATGGCTGTTCTAGGTTGTTCTCCTTGAACAACAGGGGGGGGATGAGAACCGTTTCTTGGCGAAGGGCTCAAAACGAACAATGGCTGTTCTAATGCTGTTCTCCTTGAACAACAGGGGGGGGATGAGAACCGTTTCTTGGCGAAGGGCTCAAAACGAACAATGGCTGTTCTAATGTTGTTCTCCTTTGAACAACAGGGGGGGAAGCCTTGGGGACTTGACGTCGGAAAGGCTCGAACCTTTGGCACTCAAGGAATATTGTCCTCCTTCTGGACAAGTGATGGTGAATCTCGAGGTCGAGGTCCCTTGGCGCACAAAGGGAGAGAGGGTCGTGGTGATGTTTCGCGACGAAAATCTGGATCTCCAATCTGATCTTAGTGGTAAAGTTTCCATATAAATAGCCAGGACATCTCCTTGGCGTGGGGGAAAATGGAGTGAAAGCTTGGAGGGAACGCACAGCCGGCCTGGAGAAAAATGCCTTATAAGTTCATAAGCCTAATTCGATCTGGCGAGGTCGGCGTATGGGGGCGAACGGGGGGACGATAACCTCCTTGTTTAAACATTGGCATCCGGTAGCTGAGATAACATTCCAAGCCTCGAATCGAAGATGCACGTCGGCAGCATCGTGGTTTTTAATAATATGGGATAGGAGTTGAAATTAACTCGTTCTATCACACACATCTCGTGTCACGCTGGAACCGTTCCAGTTTATACGGATGGCTCCAAGTCCGAAGAGGAAGTCGGCTTCCACGCCGTATCCCTATCTGTTTGAAGTCATCGGGGCTCTCCCAGGCGCTGCGTCTGTCTTCACGGCCGAGCTAGTGGCAATACACCACTCGGTACGCGAGATTACGCGACGTGCCTGGTTCGGAGACCGAATTGTGATCTATAGCGACTCACAAAGCGCCCTGAGTGCTCTCGGAGCATTTGAATCTCCACATCCCCTGGTTCGCGATTTCCGTGAGTCCATAGTTTTAGCGAGCCGGGCGGATCGCGAGATTATCTTCTGTTAGGTGCCTGGACATGTAGGAATTGCGAGGAATGATCTCGCCGTTGAGGGCGCCAAAGAGTCCGCGAGGACTCTGCGACCGGACCAGCGTTTCGCTCTTCCTCACACCGACTACATGGCTGGAATATGGGCAGCTCTTCGGACTGCTTGGCAAAGAAGATGGGAGACGATCGAAGGGAACTTAAAGTTGCGGGCCATTGCGCCGCGACTGTTCCCATGGACCTATCCCCCAATGCCGTGACGGCTTCAGGTCGCTTTTTGCCGTCTCTGAATCGGACACACTCGTGTGACGCATCGCTATTTGATGGAGCGCTTGCATGCGCCTTATTGTGACGACTGCGTTGTCCCCTAGACTGTTCGGCACATTCTTGTTGAATGTCCCAGTCTGGGTGATCTTCGCTCACGCTACCTGTTCTGGTACCGTTACGAGCGGGCCCGCTACTTCTTGTCCCTTGTACTAGCGATGGCTTCGGGCACACAGACTTGTGGACTATACTTTTTTCTCCTCCACTTTTTTTTATTGGTTTTGGGGGTTGTTTTTGTTTGGTCGCATGTTCTTGGGCCAGGGGAGGTGGGCCTATCCCGACGCCGGGCCGCGCTTCCTTGCCTTTTTGCTTTTTCTTGCTGTTATTTTTTTTTAGCCTTTATCCTTTAATATAGCCTCGTAGTAGGCTGTGTTGTCTACGGCGACTTATGCCCAAGCAGGCAGTCGCCAAATGTGCTAAAAAAAAACCGGCTCGACGCTCCTCTTGGGAATCCTATGTGAGCTCCATCTCGCCATCTACTGGCGCTATCTACTGATGAACCGAGATTGCGCTGTGTAATTCTGCTGTATCACCGCCCACATGGGGTTGCCTGGCAATGAGGCGGCGGATACCCTCGTTTAGAGATCCGCTTCAAGCCCGGCAACAAGCCGCCTCATAATACCAGCATATGATCCCCGACCTGCCATCCTCCGCCATACCATACTTCAGTCACGGAAAGAGCAGTGGACCTCGTTTCATGGAAACAAACTAAGATCAATTCGCGAAGGCGTGGGGAGATGGAAGGAGTACAGTGGTGGTTACACGTCTCCGGGTAGACTACGCCAAAATTGTTCATAGGCCCCTTATGGAGAGGGGTCCCCCTCCCCTTATTGCGATGATTGTTTGGTGCCCATCACGGTGTTCCACATGATGGTGGAGTGTCCCAGCCTGGGAGATCTCTGCAACGCCCATCTTGTGTGGCACCAGCCTTGGCAAGGCTGGTGGAGTGGATCGGGATGTCATCATATTTTTTAAAGAGGCTGGCCTCCTCGAACATATATAATTCAAAAATAATTTATTTCATATATATATATATTATACTTTAAAACAATATGAATACTCTAAAATAAATTCTAATATATATTCCATATATTTTATCCTTCACCCATCAACGCATTATCCTGTAAATGTCTTAAAACAACTTCATCGGCATAATTCATCTATTCAGTCTCACTCACCCCACCATCTCTCGCACATGCATTCATCCATTCATAAACCATTAGTCATCCATTCGTCCATACTTTTGCACTACATCTGTAAATACTTACTGTTTTAAATTTACAATTTTTACATTTTTTTTAATATAGTTTTTTAGCAACTATTAAATCATAATTGTAAATCTTAAGCCATTTTAGAGCTTTGACCATCAGTCTTCCACCCATCACTAATTCACCGCCCATAATAAATGCACAAACTACATAAAAAGGTTTAACTGGTGGCATTAACCAAGTAATTGCGCCACTCAAAACCAATCAATTGCAACCTGGAGCTTCTTATGCCTCTCAAGATGAGAAAACGTCCAATCCTCCTGGAACTTCCAGGCCTATAAGGTCGGCAGATTCCTCCCACATCAAGACCCTTTGCGGGTTATCTCCCTTCCGTCGCGCTTTGTTCTGACATAGCTGGCGGCTCACGGTTCACGCACGGCCGAAGCGTGCTTCCTTCTCTCTTTTGGTTTGTTACTTGATTTTTGCGTTTTTTTTAATTGTTTTTTTTTTGTTTGTTTTGGTTGCTTTTTTGTGTATTTTAAATTAGCATAGTATTAGGGCGCCAGAGGCGGATAACCTTTCAACGACATGTTGATGCTAAGAAGGTTGCGTTCCGCTCTCTCTTCATTAGCGGACCCCGCCCCCAGTTCGGACGATATCACATGTGCTACACTTTGACACTTAAGTGAGCGAGGCATAGCCTCTTTGGTAGGTTTGTTCAACAGGTTCTGGTGAATTTCTATTGTGCTCGCTTTTCGTAAACGGAGAGAGATCGCTCTTCTACGGTTGGTTTTCGCCCAAGTTCTCTAATCTCTTACTTGTGCAAGTTGATAGATAAATTGGTAAATGTTTTATTGGCCCATTTCTTGGACAGCGGGTGCCACCTGTGTCCACAAAGTAGGGGTTCCGCAAGTTCCACTCTTTCGTCGGATGCATTATCACGGCTAGAAAAGCCTTTAGCATCTAAGGTATCATTTCTATGCTGCTGGAAGATGTTCTCACTTCGTTCTGTTTAGACAACCTTTCGATCACTTTTGGAGCGGCAGATATGCCAATTCTAGAGCGTCGACTCCAACAGCCATTAAACTACTTCGTAGAAGGCTAAATACCGCGTAGATAGGTGTACACAGAAACACTCCGACACAAAGCTGCGCTCCCTCTCGTATCCCTAAAAGGCACCTCTCGCCTCGAATTCCCCGTCGCTTTTTTTCGCACTGCCGTAAACTCCGAGATGGCTCGAAGGCGTGAAAGAAATACCGTCGGCCCAAAGACGAAAAAAGGTCTTTTGCGAGACGATACGGATTTTACGAGAATTCGATTCTCTCTCTCGATTCTGCTCGTGAGCGAAATAAAAGGAGGACTTCTTCCTTGAATCAGGCAGAAGCTCTTGGACCTACGTCGAGTTTGTGTGAAACTCGATCCACATAGGAAACTGTTCATCCGCTGCAAGGAAGGAACTTCTCGGGGAATTGGTTGTTGCCGTCACGGTACTTGTAGGTGCCAAACTTCTCGCAGCCGACCCCCCCTCCCTTCAGAGTCTGAGGTTACACAGGACCTCCCTCTGCGGATTATCCTAGACGTAGCTAGGTAATCGGTTTTGGCTACGCACTCCAGGAGCCGAATAATTGGACAGGTACTTCAAGGAAGAAGTCCGATTTGAGTCACCGTGTGGCTCACCTTCGTGATCCGGCAAAGGATCAGCATATCACCGGTCTAGGATTACCCTCTCATTCAGTAACCTCGGACGGCCGGACTAGGTGCTATCATCGTCACCAGAAGAAGATCTTCACCGTCCCCTTCAAAAATACTTACGAACTCAAAGGTATCGTTAATTGAATTATCCCCTCTTCTAACTTCACCAGTTTATTTGTGAACTAGAATTCTCATCCCGAGCTCATACCCTCGAATATTAGAAGTGCTTACTTAATTCAGTGTTTAACTCAATAATAATATTCCCTTCGTTCTGTCTGGTGTCATTAAGACGCAAACATCCCAGTGAGTAATCTGCAATCCCCACGACATTTGGTAAGATTAATCCTATTTATATATATATACGCTGTTGCCTTTTTCAAATTCATGTGCATTAAAGATTATTTTTGTATCTGTGTGTTTAACTAATTTGGACGATCCCTTGGCAATTATTAAGCAATCCACTCGGCTTAAATCTCAATATCCCACCGACCCACCCATGGTTTGCTTTTACTGAGTCGGGAACACACTCAGAGGATCATCATCTTAGTTTTGATCAAAAGGGTACGCACCAGAGTTATTCTTATTGACCGGAAGTGGCTAAGGTAGGTGTATTGGATACGCTTCACCTCCGCTTCACCCCGGTGCGGTAATAAAATATATGTCCAGGAAGTGGGACTGGGATTACCCACTCACTAAACCTCGACATACATATCTCGCTTTTCCTTAATGTATTTGCTTGTGTTTTCCTTGGCCAAGACTAAGGTAGTGCACCTCTGCCTGGAAGCGGTATATTCGCACCGTTTCCTTGGTCTTGTGCTCGACCGGCGCCTCTCCTAAGACTATATCCGAGGCTTCAGGGTCTCTTGTACCTGGTGTGATGCTCAGCACTTGGGTTGCTGATAGGTAACCACATTGTTCTTTTATCATTCTGTTGTTATCTCAAAGTTTGACTACTAATGCGAGTTAAACACATCCGCCGCCGATCGTGAATTGGGCAAGGTGGACTCGATTTTGCAAGCCTATGGATGCCCGCGAGATGCTACCATCTCTCCGCCGTAAACAGTGCATTGTGCATTTGCCCGCCTGTGCCCGGTGTCCTCCTCAGTCGCCAACGGCTTTCATTTTCCGACCCTGATCTCGACGGTGCCTATGTCGCCAAAGGATTTAGGGTTATGAAACTCCTTCGAGAACTCGATGTAGCTCTCGGCTGGTGGCGCCTCTCTTTCTCCTAGTAAACCCCCCTCCTGGGTACCACCCTATTTCGCGAGGCGGCAGATATCGAAATTGCATAATTTTGGGGTGGGGTGGGGAGAGGCTGGACTCCTCTCTTTCCTTTAATTGCTTTTGATGTTGGTTGCATCTCTGGCGCTGGAGAGGTACGTGGGCTTCCCTCCGATACCCAACCGTGAATTTTGCTTTTTTCTAAGTTGATTGAGTTATTGTTTTTGCTTTAGTTTTGTGCCTTTTATTGTTTATTTGTACTGCTCTTTGTTGGTTCTTTGTATTTTTATTTTAATATAGCCTCGAAATAAGCTATTTATTGCCTTTACAACGACATATGTCCATACAGGTGGTCGCCAGTTTAAATCCTGAAAAAGAGTGTAGTGACGCTTAAGCTCTTCATCTAACCTTACTTTGTGGTGAACTTGGTCGAAGTTGAAGTATTGAATCCACTTTCACCTTGGTGCTACCCCTCTCTCTTCTATGACTGCGCCTTACATTCTGCTTATTTCACGTGTTTTTTTCTTTTTCCCCTTACTTCATTGGGTAGGGTGGTATAAAATGCACAAAAACATAGTGAATGGAGGGGAATAGGAATAACAACAGTAATAAATAAGAAACCACCTTAGCCTTGTATCCTGAAGTCAAGTATGAAATTGTGCATTCACTACTTACAGCAACTTATTTATACAAAAAGACCCCCTAACTCCATGTTATGAACTTCCCTTTCACACATACATACATTCGTCAAAATAAATGTATAACGTGCTGGTTACGTCGATCAATCAAGAGAAAAAATAATATGCTAAATATAATATTCGACATAAAAGACTAAATAGTTTTGAGACTTCTCTACTCTTCTTTCACCGTACATATGAAAGAAGAATCGAAAAATTTCGAAACTAGTTTTGACGTCGAAACTAGTCGTGTACATCAAAACTAGTCTTGGCATCGAAACTAGTCCTGTATTCGAAAATTAGTGATGGCGGCGAAACTAGTCTTGACATAGAAACTAGTCCTGGCGTCGAATAAAAAAGCTCATTTTGCTCTTTTCTCCTCATGACGCATTGGTGATTGTGAAATCACGATGAGTCTCCACCCTATCTTGCCTTTTCGAGAATTCAGTGCCCTCGTTATTGGCTGCCTCTTTCCCCTTGAATAAATTGAACCCAGCTCCCCTCGCGGGCCTAATTTCTCATCATCGAGGCCGAGGGGAACTTGACGCCTGAAGGTGCCGGCCACGGGTGGAATTGTGGAGGTGCAAAAGCCAATTTCCATCTCTCATGACGACCTGTGGCAAAAACAGTGAGGGTATTTATTTTAGCTTAAACCAACGTGGGCATCAGAAAAGTTTTGAGAAGAGAATCGTAAAATGGTGGGGTCAGGGGGAGTGGAAGGAATCGAAATAAGCCAAGAATGAAAACTCGTTTTGTCGATGGGATTCGACCCGTGGCACGTTTGAGTGCTCGAACTTTGTTGTCCCTGGTCCGTTCCATGATTCTTCATGACCAAGGGAGGAATGTCACGTTTTGTGACAAGGTCTCATGATGGAATTCTTGGAAATGTCGGGATTTTGCCACTGCTTCGTACCTATCTCGGTGGAGGATCTTGTGTTTAACCCGAGATCCGAACGAGAGGTGCGTGGCAGGTACCGCGAATGCAGCCCATTTAAAGGAAACAATGGTAAACCTTTACCAGGGGGGATAGAAAAAGGTGAAATAAGTTTGTGTTGATAGTAGTTAGACCCTCGATTCTCAGTCACACCGTCTGATGCGGGGAACGTGTAAAGTTTAAACGGAAATCCGAACGACGGGGGAGAGTGCAACTACGACAGCCGTGCCAAGGTCGAAGTCGACTTAAATCGGGATCCCATCCGAAAGATCACTCTACCTATTGTGGCTTAACCTCGCTCATAGTGAAGAAGTACTTGGTATGGCAGGAAAAGAGGACGTGCCAGAGGAAAACTCAATTATACTATTGGAAATACGCGAGGAATATTCAAAATGTTCGCGGAAAGTGTGACCCCTCTGCGATTGTATCGTAATGAGTACCCACCTTTACACTACACTTGGCACGGCTGAGGGACGCTCCTCTTCCATCCCTATGCCAATAAGTGACTGTATTAAATAGACCAATCAATAGCCGTGAAAAAAACTGTATCCATTGCTTCTTTTTAACCTTCATGTTTGTCATGGCAGTACACGTGATCATTTCAACCCCCTAACTATATCTAGGGGCATGTTATATATTACATCAGTAGGGTAAAATGTAATTGCAGTTCACCTTAACATTTCGGTAGGTTCGAGATCTCGGAACTCAATCCGGTTGGTCTTGCGGCATTCCGAGAACTTTTTGAATAAGCCTCACACATTTTAGGGAAAAGCATGAACGCGAGGCTTCCAGGCGGTATGGGAGGAGAATAGTGATGTGTCGGACCCTCCCTTTAGGGGTCGGGGAGGTTCATAATTCGTACTCTTGAGTATTCGTGCTCGTCGTTCCTTGCCGCCAGTATTCAGGTGAAATTTACTATCGCATTTCTATTTCCGAAAGGGGCAACGTTCCCTCCTCCGCTGTTCTTTCCGCACTGGGGTATTTGTGTGTTCATTTGCCCCTTCCTAAAGCGCCCCACCCCCGACTCGAAGAAGGTTCTTGCAGAATTGCCGCAGTGCTATAAGTGAGAGGTTGAGGGTGAGGATTGGGGGATGAAGTGTAGCACTGTCGGTCGAAAAGAGTGAGGGAAGGTTTGTCTGTGGAGCAGAATGGCGGCCAAGGTATGGCTCTCACGTATAGATATTTGAGGAGGGGTCGCCGTGTCCAGCTTTTTAAGAAAGGGGGAACGGGAGAGTGTGCCGCCGTGACTGACCGCAGAGTTCGTTAGTTTAACGCCCAGAATCTATCCAATAAATATACAGCCTTGGCCAGAAGTATGGGGCAGGTATGAAAAAGGGAAGAATAAGATTGAAACTCATTTATTTCATACTTGACATAATACAAATATACATTTCTGCGTATATTCTATCAATAATTAATTTTTGATGTGTCCTCCTTTTGCTTTTATGCATTTTTTTGTATACTTGACAGTAAGTTGGCACATATGGTTCAGGATGAATGTAAATACCATTAAAACAGGATTCATACTTTCCGGTGTTTCGAGCTATACACGCCCATCTTCGAGTAGTATGAAACAAAAAAAGTAATTGGTAAACAGGGGATATAAAATAAAAGTTTAAAACTAAAGTTGATTATAAATTAAAAACACAGAAAACACTAAACAAAAATAAAATAATTAAATGAACACTAATTAATTCACGTGCATAAAAAGCTCACAATACAGAATGAAGAGTCGAAGAAGACTGAGAAGGTGAAGAGAATTAGTAACGAAGTGATTTGGTTTACGGTGCGGGGTAAATTATTGGTTGGTTTAGGATTACGTAATCTCCTTTTTACAAAGAGGAATACCTGTTCTAAGGCTAATGCCGAGATGCGAACAGACTGGCCTTCGAGGAGCGCACGGTGCTCCCTATGTATTTTCCTTGGATACACCCAGGGCCATTGAAATTATAAACGACCATACTTCTACTTTCGTCCAGAGTCTTTCCTTACAACTGAAAAACATTCCTAATTTAAATTTATTAACAAACACAATAGTAAATTCAGTCTGCAAATAAAACTTCTTTAATAATTTAGAAAATTGGGCGCGGGCAGTTTTATTTAATGGACCAAGTTCAGAGAGCACGAAATATCGTTTATTTTTAGGTACATTAATGGTTGCTAATTTCGGAATATATATATATATATATATATATATATATATATATATATATATATATATATATATATTGCTGGGGCTAAGAATCCCAGGGGGTAAGGACCAGGTGTTAAGGCGCAGCTTTTGCACGAAAGAGGAGAAGTAGTTGAAAGGCGAGAGTGAGGCGACTCTTTGTGCGTTCAGCCAAAGGAAATAAGGAGTCGGTGGCAGGAAGCGAACCTCACACGCTGAGTAGCCTGTACTTTCTCATAGCCTGAGACAGGACAACTTTAATAAACAGAAATTATAGGAATATCCGATAGATTAATAAACCCAGTATTTAAAATATCAAATGACTCGCTAGAAGTAATCCGGGCTTATGCCCCACACAAGTCGCGCTCAAGAAATCAGTTCAAGATGATTACGGAGGACATGAATGCAAAGGTTGGAGACCAAAAGTTGGATCGGGAGGAAAATTTACAGAAAGAAAGAACATAGTCAAAAGACATAAGTCGCGTGCTCTCAATTATTCCTACTTATGACCTTCAAAACTTTCAACGAGTGGGGCAATCCGAGACTAACATTGGGAGGACCTTGGCAATTATATCATTCGAAGGAGAATTAAAAACAGCATAATGGTTTAAAATTTCGTTAGAATCGGCCGAACAGTTACGATGTCATTGCCAAAAAAATAATTGAAAAGTAAAACGGTTACCATCCGACCGACCTAGTAACTTATAAGAGTCGCACGCGACTAAAAAGAGGAAGAATGAATGATTGTGTGTCATTTTGGACGATTGTTAAAAAATCGAAGTCGACGGAATATTGAACGAAGCCAAAGAGGAACATTTCTTGGGCAGAGCTTTCTTTAAATCCTATTACCATCTTCAGTCCGATAATTCATTAAAATTAAATACTTATTAAAATCAAATATATTAAATTCAATAAACGAATACCAGAAACAATACAATAGGCAAATTCCCATCACACACACACACACACACACACACACACTGATAAAACATTACATAGTTTAAGAAGAGCCTGAGGAAGACTGACACCAAGTTCACCCTTAGAAACATAGTTAGGGCAAACTATAGAAGAGGTGTCTGCGAGATCAAGCCTAAGCCGCTTGTCGGCGAGATCATGTCAATGCCGCTGAACGACGAGATCATGCCTATGTCGCTGATCGGCAAGATCATGCCTATGCCGCTGATCGTCGAGATCAAGCCTAAGCCGCTTGTCGGCGAGATCATGTCAATGCCGCTGAACGACGAGATCATGCCTATGTCGCTGATCGGCAAGATCATGCCTATGCCGCTGATCGTCGAGATTAAGCCTAAGCTGCTGGTCGGCGAAATCATATCAATTCTGCTGAACGACGAGATCATGCCTATGTCGCTGATCGGCGAGATCATGCCTATGCCGCTGATCGTCGAAATCAAGCCTAAACCGCTGGTCGGCGAGATTAAGCCTAAGCCGCTGGTCGGCGAGATCATGTCAATGCCGCTGAACGACGAGATCATGCCTATATCGCTGAGCGGCGAGATCATGCCTATGCCGCTGATCGTCGAGATTAAGCCAAAGTCGCTAATCGGCGAGATCATGCCTATGCCGATGATCGTCGAGGTCAAGCCTAAGCCGCTAGTCGGCGAGATTATGTCAATGCCTCTGAACGACGAGATCATGCCTATGCTGCTGATCGGCGAGATCAAGCCTAAGCCGCTGATCGGCGAGATCATGCCTATGTCGCTGATCCACGAAATGCTGCCCATGTTGCTGATCGGCGAGATCATGTCAATGCCACTGATCGGCGAGATCATGCCTATGTCGCTGATCGGCAAGATCATGCCTATGCCGCTGATCGTCGAGATTAAGCCTAAGCCGCTGGTCGGCGAGATCATGTCAATGCCGCTGAACGACGAGATCATGCCTATGTCGCTGATCGGCAAGATCATGCCTATGCCGCTGATCGTCGAGATTAAGCCTAAGCCGCTGGTCGGCGAGATCATGTCAATGCCGCTGAACGACGAGATCATGCCTATGTCGCTGATCGGCAAGATCATGCCTATGCCGCTGATCGTCGAGATTAAGCCTAAGCCGCTGGTCGGCGAGATCATGTCAATGCCGCTGAACGACGAGATCATGCCTATGTCGCTGATCGGCAAGATCATGCCTATGTCGCTGATCGGCAAGATCATGCCTATGCCGCTGATCGTCGAGATTAAGCCTAAGCCGCTGGTCGGCGAAATCATGTCAATTCCGCTGAACGACGAGATCATGCCTATGTCGCTGATCGGCGAGATCATGCCTATGCCGCTGATCGTCGAAATCAAGCCTAAACCGCTGGTCGGCGAGATTAAGCCTAAGCCGCTGGTCGGCGAGATCATGTCAATGCCGCTGAACGACGAGATCATGCCTATATCGCTGAGCGGCGAGATCATGCCTATGCCGCTGATCGTCGAGATTAAGCCTAAGTCGCTAATCGGCGAGATCATGCCTATGCCGATGATCGTCGAGGTCAAGCCTAAGCCGCTAGTCGGCGAGATTATGTCAATGCCTCTGAACGACGAGATCATGCCTATGCTGCTGATCGGCGAGATCAAGCCTAAGCCGCTGATCGGCGAGATCATGCCTATGTCGCTGATCCACGAAATGCTGCCCATGTTGCTGATCGGCGAGATCATGTCAATGCCACTGATCGGCGAGATCATGCCTATGTCGCTGATCCACGAAATGCCCATGTCGCTGATCGGCGAGATCATGTCAATGTCACTGATCGGCGAGATCATGCCTATGTCGCTGATCCACGAAATGCTGCCAATGTCGCTGATCGGCGAGATCATGTCAATGACGCTGATCAGCGAGATCATGTCTATACCGCTAATAATTGGCGCTCTAATTTTATGAGTTACAGGGAAGCTTTTAGTCACACCTCAAGATGCGATGAGCCTCTGCTTCAAACGCCAAGTCTTTAATCGGGTATATTTTACAATTGTACCCTGAACTCAAAAGAAGCGCAGAGGAACGTGGAACGATACATATTAGGAATAACCCACATGAACCATAAAAGAAATACATGGATAAGAACACAAACACGGGAGACAGATATAGTAAAAGAGAATAAAAGTCCTGAATTGGCAATGGGCATAACACTTTGATGGAAGGAAAGACATCCTAAAATGTGCCCTTTTATACATAAAGATACCCAGAAGACGACCTCTCAGAAGTTGGGAGGAGCAAAAAAGTGGCAGACTCACGCCCTGGACTACTGTCCGGTGGAAGCTTCTTAGAGAGGCCTTTGCCCAGCAGATGAATGAAATGAACTGGATATATCTACAGGATGCGGTGGGTAATGTGTCGCCTAACTTCGAGATAAAAGAGAATAAGAGAAAGTGCGTTTCTCCTTGAGAATGAAATTATGGCCGTTCGGGTTTAGGATCGTCTCTCATTTCGCGAGATTAAGGACTTGGTCCCGGCGCGCCCGGCGCTACCTGCGACATCTTATGCCTCAAGGTTAAGAAAGACACCCTCTGCTCCTGACCCTCCAGGACTTCCAGCACGGTGGCTTCGATCCCATTCGGAACCCTTCTGCAGGTTTTACCTACACCGGGCGCTCCCCTAGTAATACTGGCGGCACAAAAGGTTCAAACCCAGCCCCGGCTAAAACAAGCCCCCTCCCCCCTCACTTCCTCCAGCGTGACCGTTTCCGGTAAGGCGAAACGGCCGCGCGCCTCCACCGAGTCGTTATAGACTCACACCCCTGAAGATGGTCGTGAGGCCATCTTCAGGTGTTCTTAAAGCTGTCCCCAGAAAGGACAGCACTAAAGGAGCTACGGCTCCTACGCCCACACCCAGTGGTAGGCTGGCTGGCTCGGAGACAGTGGATCCTCCAAATGAGGGACCCCGCCTGCCCAAAGGTTTGAGGCGGAGGGAGGAAAAGACTCCCATGGCAGCCCTAACCTTTACCGATAAGTCTTCGAAGGCGACAGCGCCTTCAGTGCATTGTCCTGCCACAGCAGCCAGATTTCTGCCTCTTGGAAGCGTGTGGTCATTCCTGTGACTCTTATCTTCGATTTTTTATTTTTTTATTTTAGGAGCCTATCTGGCGACTACCCACTTGGGCATAAGTCGCCGCAATTTCTTCTCTTCGAAGAGGGCGCCCGGCATCTCCTCTGAGCTGGGCCTGGAGAGCATATTCCTTCAATGGAATTGCCGCAGACTCCGGGCAAACATGGAGGAACTGCGGAGGATCGTCTCCTCACGTTTCCCGTTAGTTATCTTTTTGCAGGAGACCATGCTGGGCTCGTGCCCCCTGCCTATCCTCCCAGGGTATATGGGTTTTGCAACCCCACCACCACGGGATGGGGGCCAAGCAAGAGAATGCGCGATTTACTCCCGGCATGATGTCTCCGTTCATGCAGTATATGTGCAGCGCACTTGGATAAGAGGTATACTGTTATTTCCGCGTACATTCCACCGTCAGCTGACTTCGACGTGGGGGACTTCCGCTGCGTCGTGGCACGGTTGCCAAGCCCCTTTCTCTTGCTCAGAGATCTGAACGGTAGACATCCCCTCTGGGGAGACTACTCGATTAATCCCAGGGGCCAAGTCCTTGCCGACCTGATTGACGAGCTAGAGATAGGTGCCCTGAATGTGGATGGGTTTACGCATCACTGCCCAAGAACCGATTCATTTTCATGCGTCAATCTATCTTTGTGCTCTCCAGGTGCACATATTGATTTTGGGTGGGGGGGGGGGTAGTTGATGACCTCCATGTGGTTTAGCCCGTTGGGTTTAGGGCAAGGCAACTCTCCTACTAGAGCTTGGTATAGCTCTCGGGTCGGTGGCGCCCTGGTTCTGCCCAGGACGCCAACCTTTGACTATTTGTCACCACGCCTCTGCTCCCAAAGCTTGTACAACGCCGGGAGTATTGCGTTCGATCTTTTTGGAGCACACCTCGTGTCACGCTGGAACCATGCCAGTTTATACGGATAGTTCCAAGTCCGAAGAGGGGGTCGGCTTCCACGCCGCATCTCCTCTGTTTGAAGTCAGCGGGACTCTTCATAGTCGCTGCGTCTGTCTTCACGGCCGAGCTGGTTGCAATTCACCGCTCGGTACGGTGATGACGCGACATGCCCGGTTCGGAGAGCAGATTGTGACTTATAGCGACTTACAAGGCGCCCTGAGTGCTCTCGGGGCATTGGAATCTCCGCATCCCCTTGTTCGCGTTGTCCGTGACGCCACGGTTTGGGCGAGCCGGGCGGATGTCGGGATTATCTTCTGCTGCTTTCTTGGCCTTATAGTAATTGCGAGGAACGAGGGCGCCTAAGAGTCTGCGAGGACTAGGCAACCACACCAGCATTCCACACGTCTTCATACCAATTACATAGCAGGAATACGCGCTGCCCGCGGGGGGTTTGGCAAGGAAGATGGGAGACAGTGAGAGGAACTTAAAGTTAGGTGCCATTGCGCCGCGACTGTTCCTATGGACCTACCCCCCAATACCTCGATGCCTTCAGGTTGCTTTATGAGGGGCGGTCAATAAGTTTTGCAATTCGGATATAAGGAAACAAGATATTATTTTTCAATATAACCACCCTCAACCTCACTGCACTTGCGCCACTTGTCCTTGAGGCTTCGAATTTCGAATTCCTGACAACCAGAAATCTCCCGACTGCTCTTCAATCCACTCCTGGACGGCGAGCTGGAGAATCTCATCGTCCCCAAACCGGCGTACACGCAGTGCAGCCTTGAGCTGGCGGAATAAAAAGTAGTCGCTAGGGGCCAGATCTGGACTGTAGGGGGGATGGTTGAGCTCCTCGAATCCGCACTCGCGCAGGGCACCTTGTGCAACTCTGGCCTTGTGGACTTTGATGACGTTGAAGTCGATCATGGGGCGTGAGGTTTCTAGGGACCCAACGGGCAGAGATCTTGGTCATGGCAAAATTGTCGTGGATGATGTTGATAACACTTCCATGTGATATTCCAAGTTCTCGCTCGATTTCTTGGAACTTCACCAGTCGATTTTCGAATATCATCCTCTCCACACGGGCCACATTGTCCTCGTTTTTACGTCTGACGGGCGTCCTGGACGCGGGTCAGCTTCACGGGACCCACGACCATGGCGGAACTCCCTATTCCAGCGAGCAATGGTTGCATAGGAAGGGGCGGTGTCGGTGTACACTGCCACCATGCGTTCATGGATCTCTTTTGTATTCTTGCCTTCCTTGGTAAAAAATTTGATCACTGTGCGGTGCTCAACCTTCTCCATTGTTGAAAAATTTGTGACTGACGATCTGCGATCAGCTACTGCTTCTTAAATAGACGAGGCAGGAGCGTGCGGCTGCAGGTCCTGACTTGTCATAACTTGTCCTAACCTCCCCACAAACAGCCATTCCCTTTCCTCTGTTTCGCCCTACCGATTCGAAAAACTTATTGACCGCCCGTCGTATATTATATTGTGACGACTTCGTTGTCCCCTAGACTGTTCGGCACATTCTTTTTGAATGTTCCAGCCTGAGTGGTCTTCGCGCACCGCTTGTTCCTTTTACTCGGGACGAGTACGACTTTTTGGAGGACGCCGGCCTCCTCTACTTTATTTGACTGTGTTTATTTATTTATTTATTTTTTTTTGGGGGGGGGTGCATATTGCTGCGCCGGGGGAAGGTGGGCCTACCCTCGACTCTGTAGCGCGCTTCCGTTTGCTTTTTTGCTTTGTTTTCCTGTTGTTATTTTTTTTTAGCCCCTGTCCAATTTATCGTTGTTATTTATATATTATTTGTTTTTTTTTATACAGCCTGGTTGTAGGCTGTGTTGTGTACGGCGGCTTATGCTCAAGTAGGCACTCGCCAGATGGGTTCCCAAAATGAAAGAAAAAGAGGATGTTTAGCGTTGTGTCTAAACAAATCGATTCGTTAAATACTTACATTATAAAGAGTGTCATGTTGCTTCTGAAGATATTACCTCAGCCTTTCATCTGAACTCAGAAGCTGTCCTAAGTCAGAGTAATAAATAGGGGTACCGCCTTTCGCAAAAGTTCTGTTACACTCGTGTGTTTTTTTATCTTTCTAGAGATTTATGTGTGTGATATAAAAATTTGTGTCAGACAAATTTAAAGTTCTGCTTTTCCAGCAGGTGTCATTAAAACGCCTTTTTTAATGTGTGCTCTTCCGGCAGGTATCATTAAAACGCCTTTTCCATTGTATGCCAAGATTAAAGTGAAAAGATCTCTGCTCTCCTGAGCGCGGGCTACAACAAGTCAGACATCGACAACCGGTTCAACGTCAGCTGGATGACCGTTCACAGAGTCGTAGGTAGGCTCAAGAACGAGGAAGACCTCAAAGATCGACCTCTTTTAGGTAGCCCGACGCCTAGCTCGGTCGCCGATCTCGACGGTGCCTATGCCGTCGAGAGACGTCAGTCCTCCCCTAAACCCAAAGGCTAAGAAATTCCTTCAAGATATATGTGTAGCTCTCAGACCGGTGGCACCTCTGGTTTTGCCCAGAACACCATTCCGGTGACTATTTTCCAAGTCCCAGGGAAGGGGTAGGTTTTCACGCCTTATCCCCTCTGTTTGAAGATAGCGGGGCTCTACCAGGCGTTGCGTCTGTCTTCACTACCGAGCTTGTTGCAATATACCGCTCGGTACTGTTCGGAGACCGAATTGTGAACTTTACTAACTTACAAAGCGCCCTGTGTGCTCTCGGCGCATTGGAATCTCCACACATAATACTTCGTTGTATCCGGTGGTGCCATGGTTACTCCTAACCGGGCGGATGTCGAGATTATCTTCTGCTGGGTTCCTGGACATGTAGGAATTGCGGGGAATGAGCGCGCCCATGATGGCACCAAAGAGTCCGCGAGGACTCTCGTTTGCAGTCGAAAACGAGGGCGTGAGACTAAATGTAATACATAGTTGTTTTTTTAGCGAAACAAGGAAACAAAATATTTTAATACATAGAGATAATGTAAATTGTACAGCATATACTGATTTTAATTTGAAGCTCCTCTTGGTGTGTTAACTATTAAGACAAGTTATCATCTAATTATTTTGTATGTTTCTTAAGAAGCATTATGTTTCAACTTACGGCGAAACACCTTAATTAAGTGACTCAAAACCTATACCTAACTCAAGTCACTGGAGATTTATCGGCGCTCTTCCAACCCTTGATCAACTCACTTTTAACGTAAAAAGGTTGATGATGATTTTATTAGCAAAAATTGCATGTTAAAACTAAAATTATAAGAACATAAATCATAATTTTTAATATCTACCGGAAAACAACTTTAATTAACATCATTCATAAAAACAAATTACCTCACCTAACCTAGGTTAGGTTAGGTTAGGTATTATGTTTTCATGAATTATTTTAAAGTCCTTTTCTACTAAATATTAAAAATTGTGTTGTGTTCTTATTTTTTAGTTCTAACATGCCTTTTAGCTAATAAATTTACAAATCATTATCAACTCCCTTGCGATAAAAGTGTAGTTCAAAAAAAGGTGGTTGGGATCACATGTTGGAAGAGCGCCGACTTATCAAATAATGGTGACTCAAAATCTTGAAATAAGTGTTTGGTTGTGTAGTTTTAGTCGCGTGCGAGTCTAGTCGCGAACGACTATACATCTCACTATGTCGGTCGGTCCCCGTGTTGTTGTTGTTTTGTTGTTTTTGTAATAGCATCATAACTATTCGGCCGATTCTAGCGAATGATATAATTGCTAAAGTCTTCCCAAGGTTAGCCCGGGAATTATTTTGTTTTGGCAATAACATCTAACTATTCGGCCGATACTCTGCTAGACTAGTCTAGGATAGGCTATAATATTGCTATACTCTGCTAGGCAAGCCTAGAATAGGCTATTATAGGCTATATATACTATGATATACCTTGCTAATTTAGGCTATAAAATGCTATGCTAGGATAGCATATAGTATGTTAGACTAAAGAATACTAAGTCATGCCTGACTAGTGTATAATAAGATAGTATAGGCTATACTTGTCTAGGATAGTTAATGCTAGGCTAGGTTATACTATGGTAGGCTTCCGAAATCATTATCAACTACGATTGGCTAGCGATGATAAAGTAGGCTACGATAGGCTAGCTAACCAGGGTTATAATGGGCTAAGCTATGCAAGGTTATTCTAGTCTAGGGTATGGTATGCTATATTAGTCTAGGCTATAATATGATACGCTTGGCTATATTATGTTAGATATGGTTATGCTAGTATAGGCTATACCAAGCTAGCCTATAGTATGCTCAGCTACGCTATCGTATGCAAGGATATATTGGCTAGGCTATAGTAGCCTATTCTAGCTTAGCTATACTAGGCTAGGCTCTGGCATGCAATGCTAAGCCATACTTAGTTAGGCTAGGCTATAGTAAGCTAGGCTACACTAAACGATGATACGCTAGGCTAGGCTATACTAGGATCACATAGGCTATGCTATACTAAGCTAAGGTAAGATAAAGTAGGCTATACTAGGCTAGCTAAATTATATTAAGCTAAGCTAGGCTAGGTTAGGCCCGGCACAGGTAGGCTTTTCTATTTTAGGCTAGGTTCTAACGAAATTTGAAACCCTTGTGTTGTTTTACATTCTCTTTCGAATGATAGAATCGCCAATGTCCTCCCAAGGTTAGTCCGAGGATTATTGAAAGTTTTGAGGGTCGTAAGGCCATAAATCAGTATAAGTGAGGGCACGCGACTTTTTATTAGTTGAATATTAATTTTTTGTTTTTTTTTCTATTGTAATATCATATTTGTAGATAATTATGCATAAGCAATAATCAAAATTTAAGCCTTCGGTTATTTCTTGGATATTATACTATTTTCCCTGCATTTTTCAGCATCTCTTTTCTTGCTATGATTTGTTTATATTGCTTTCTCCCCAGGGTGTGATTCCGTAGGCAATATTTGAATAATTGAACGAGTAATGTGTTCATTTGTGATGCAAAGCTCGATGCGTTTTGCGAGACTCACCCGATGAACTCGATGCATTAACTTTAAATTTCCGATATTTGAGCGCCTTCATTTATGATGCGCTGTTCCCTCGGGTGCCTCGTACTTTTAATTTTCAGTGAGTACACCTCCTTTATTTAGCATGCCCCAGAAATGGAAGCCAAGGTGGGTGGGGTAAGGGAAGTGAACGCGGACACTATTGTGATGTCTAGACTTTAGGGACACCCTGTATATAAATTTAAAGACAGCCGATACGCCTGCTGCTATCCGTTTTTTTTTATTTATTCGATCGTAGACATTTGAAAATAAAACATCACTGCGGGGAGGGGGAGGGGGGGCGGGATACCGAAAGATTAGCAGGTGAAATATTGCTATTGGTTTGTGAATTTTTCACTGCCAATGATCTGCCTGCCTCTATTCTTACTTATTTTTCTGCATTTGTACATTCATGACGTATGTTTATATGCGAAGATTCGGTGTTTACATGAGCGTACTTTCCTATATCTTCCTGTCGTGCTATATTTGTATAATTTCATTTCGTAGGTTTCCATAAATTTCGTTTTACTGTAAACAGAGACATGTATGCTTCCACATAAGAACCCTCACACACAGACGTACACACACACACACACACACATCGCTCAAATATCCAATTTTAAGAAGGCAAACTATTCAATATTTCATTTCGAAAACAAATATCAGCGAGAAAGGAACCTTTGGCAATGATTACCGAAGTCTCCCTGTTTAAATCATACGCCTGGACACTTCGTTTTCACTTCACTTACCCAGTCTAATAGAAAACGGCGCAAATGTTGTTACGCGTCTTTTTAAGGGATACCTGCAAAACTTCAAATATCTTTTAATATTTTGCCCCTATATTATTAGTATTATTTCAAGCTTTTGTGAGTTCAACTTTTGGTTTAATCTTTCATATTTAGAATTTTCTTCAAGAAAGGAAGTTTTCCTCAATATAATTTTTATTCTTCATGAATCTTAAGTGTCATAATAACGTATGCTTGTGTTTTAGTGGTATTATTATTATTTCTAAAAATATTAGTAGTATTGTTAATATTTGTTTCAGAAAATTATATTTTTGTCTATATTATTCATTTATTTAATTGTAATCCGCAAGTGGGTCTGCCTCATTTTGGAGCCTTGAAAGGTTTGAGAGTGTTGCGCGCCTTCCCAATCCGAACCTTTTATGTAGTCTCCTATTTATATGTTCAGGCTACGTATATTTCACACATTTTTACTTTTCCCAATCAAACTGGTAGTCCATGTTTCGACACCTGGGTGAGTGAGGAATGGCCTTTGTTAGATTTGTTCAACAGGATCTGGAGAGAGTTTATCATCCCCTAATCCTGGTGAATGGCTACTAGGCTGGCTTTTTCGCGAACCGGGGAGAGATCACTCAACCCCGACCGCTTTCTGCCCAATCTCTCTCAACTCCTGCGAGGACAAAAGTTGATTGAGAAATTGGTAAATGTTGGAATGGCCTTTTCCCTGGATAGCGGAGGACACCTGTGTTCCGCACATTGCGACTTCTGCAAGTTCCACTCCACGTCGGATGCTCTACTCCGATTGGAAAATGCCGTCTGGGACCCTCCCTTCGTAGACGGCAGTACTCCACGGTGTTTTTCAATCAAGAGAAGGCCTATGATAGCAATGGAGATACGGTATTATGGAGACCCTCTATATGATGGGGGGGGAGCGGACGCCTCCTAATCTTCATTTCTGATTTTTTTTGCGAGATCTTCGACTCCGGTTATGGTTGGGGGGAAGCCCTCTCAGGACCAATGGAGCAGGAAAAGGGTGTGGCGCAGGTATGTGCCCTGAGTGTCACACTATTTACCCTGACCATCAACGGTATCACCTCTGTACTGCCGCAAGAGGTCCTCGCTACTCTCTACGTGGACGACCTTTCGATCTCTTTTGCTTCGGCCCAGATGCCAATTATGGAGCGTCGACTCCAACAAGCATTGCACCGCATCTCTCGCTGAAGCGCACAGATTTATATTTTTCTTTGCAAAAGACTAAGGTGGTACATTTCTGACGCCATCCACGGCTTCAGCCTGACACGGACTTGTTTCTAGACGGGATTTACCTGGAATTGGTGAAATCGCACCACTTCCTTGGTCTTGTTTTCGACTTACGCCCAACTTGGGAGGCTCATATTCGCAGCCTTATGGTATCTTGTACCCGCGTTATGGACATTCTTTCGTTCCTGACGTTAAGCGTCTGGGGTCATGATAGGGTTACTGTCTTACTTTTATAAAAATACCTTTTTTTCGTTCGAAATTTGACTACAGATGCGAGTTTTATGCATTTGCAGCCGAGTGTGTATTGCGGAAGGTGGACTTGATCCTTACACCATTCTTCCACATGTTCCCCATTAAGGGTCTCTTGTTGATGGGTAGATGGCACTCGCTCTGCGCCGTGTACAGTGCATTATGGGCCTTTACGCACAGGCCCAGTGCGTTCCTCAGTCGCCAACTGTTTTCTCTGTATACACAGCCGATCTCTACAGTCGCTATGCTGCCGAGAGTCGCCAGTAATATCCTAAACCCTTTGGATTTAAGTCTAGGACACTCCTTCGAGTTTTCGGTGTAGCTCTCGAGCCGGTGCTCCTCTGGTTTTGTCCTGGACGTCACCCTGAAGGGTACCACGTTTGACTACTTGTCGCCACGCCTCTGCTTCTAAAACTTCTACCGTGCCGAGAGTATTGCGTTTGGCCTTTTTGGAGAACACTTCACCACCTTTGAATATTTGTCGCCACACCTCAGCTCCCAAATATTCTACAGCACCTGGAGAGTGTATACGGATGGCTCCAAGTCTTAGGAGGGGTTCGGTTTTCACGCTGTATCAGCTCTTTTTGAAGCTAGCGTCACTCTAGAAGGTGATGCGTCTGTATTCACGGCCCAGCTGTGTGCAATACACCACTCGGTAATGGAGCTAACGCGTCGTACTCTGTTTAGGGACCGGATTGTGATCTTTAGCGACTCAACGTCCTCTGAGTGATCACACTACCCCGCAGTTGCCGCGAACCGGCTGGATGTCGAGATTATCTTCTGCTGGTTTCCTGGACATGTTATAATTGCGGGGAATGAGCACGCCGATGCGGGCGCTAAAAAGTTCGCGAAGACTCGGAGAAGAAACCAGCCTTTGGTTTTTCCTCACACCGACTACATGACAGGAATAAGGGCAGCCCTCCAAGCTACTTGACCAAGAAGATGTGAGTCTGCCGAGGGGAACTTAAAGTTGCCTGCCATTGCCTCGCGACTGCTCTCATGGACCTAATCGCCAATGCCGGGACGGCTTTATGTCGCTTTCTGTCGTCACCGAATTGGACACTCGCGGGACGCGAGTGTCCAATTGTGTACCTTACTGTGACGAATGCATCGTCCTTCAGACTGTTCGGCACATTCTTGTTCAATGTCCCAGTCTGGGTGATCTTAGTGCACGTTGCTTGTCCCCGTATCGTGATGAGCGGGATCGCTACCCCTTGTCACCTGTACTCTGGACTAGTTCGTCCACGCAGACAAGTGGACTATCTTACTCCTTGGAGGCGGCGAATCACCTCCATTATATTTAACTCTTTGTTGTAGGTCGCATCTTCCTGCGCCGGGGGGAGGCGGGGCTACCACCGACGCCTGAGCCTGCTTCCTTCTTCCTGCTTTTTTGCTTTGTTATTTTGTTGCTTTTTTTACCTTTGTTTCTTTTTTTTGAGGGGGAGAGTTTGGATTTTTTTTTCGAGTAGCTTAATACTAGGGTGAACTTTCAATTATGGCGGCTTATTCCCTTGAAGGCAATCGTCAGATAGGCGTTTCAAATAAAACAATCCCACGGAGAGTATAGCGCTCACTATCCCATTTCACCCCCTTTCATTTTTCTTTAGCCCCCCCCCCCCGGCATATATCTATATGTATCAATAATTTTAATAACCTAACTTATAGATGACAGATCCTCCATTTCCGATACCGATATTACATTTACGATTGCTATCTTACTCATTCACCTCTATTATCCGTCATTTTAATCCTTCCCACCAGACTTCTCCCTTCCCCAACCAGATCCATATATTTCATTCACTGTCTTCTTCTTGCTTTTCTTTCTAGTAAACAATCGTTCTCCCTTCCTCTTTCTCTTAGTATGTGACCTATAAAATTCAATATTTTTTCTTCGCAATTTCATTAAACCCCTGTCAATTTCTGCTCTTCTCATCACCTCTTCATTCGTTACTCATTTCTGCAACTTTTACTTTCTTTACCATATTCTTCTTTATTGTCCAAACTTCGGTGAAGATAATAATATGAAAGGGCAAGGGAAAAATAACAGCGGTAACTCAATTTAGGAGTCATGTGGGAATGCTCTATTTGCGAATCATGTGTGAAAGTAAATTTAGCATTAAGTTTGAGCTAATTGAGATGGCCCATCCATATTGACCTATGAAGAGTTAAGTGAGCTAAGAATTGTGGTCGGTCTTTTAAGTTCGCATTTTGAGGTTCTAGGTGTCAAACCTCAAAGACAAAAATGATTGGTTACTTGTGAACAATGAGGATGTCCTAAGTAGATGACGCTAATACTTTGACTCATATAAATGTGAGTATAAAAGATGGTGTAAATGCAAATATGATTGACTTCGTTGGCGTAAATCGGGCTATGGAAGAGATAAGAATGCAAGCGGTTGTTGTTGTTGCTGTGAGAGGTCTAAACACTGGGAAGGAAGTTGGAGTAGATGATGTAGACGTTGATATGCATAATGTGGCGATGGTTGCTCTGTGGAGTGGGTGTGGTGGCTGAGCGCAAGGCATTTGGAAGTGTGCATGAAGACTGGAAGAATGCTGTAATAAAGTGATATTGTATAAAAGCGAGGAGGAGAAAGGTGAATGCAAGAACTGCAAGAAGATAAATTTGATGAATATTGTAAGGTATATGGAACCATTCTGATGGGCGTGTAAGAAGGGTAACTGAGGGACTGAGTGGGGATAAACAAGATGGGTGTAGAGTGGGTATGGTGTGTGTGGATCTAGTATTTGCACCGAGACCCCATTCAAAAAACAAGGGATGGAAAATGTATGGTGAGTTCATGGATCTGGAGAAAGCTTAGGATCGTGCAGATAGAGAAGTGTTATGGCAGGTGCTAAGAATGTATCGAGTGTGGTAAAAAAATAATTGGATGGTGTGAAGAGGATTTAAGTTAGAAGTAAGGCGTGTGTTAGGGTGAAAGAGCGCCGGAGTAAGTGTTTGAAATACGTGGGCAGGTAACACAAGGCGTCTGGTGAAGCCAACGGGACCTGCGATGTCCTGGGAGGGGATGTCCAACTGGAGGCCCCTTCTGAGGTAGATATAGTATTTTAGGCAATCCAGCCTCAGACGGTAGGGCCTTCCAAGGGGGGGAATCCGGTCTCGGTGCCAAGCACCCAACCTGAATCTGCCCCTATGCAAGGTCCTCCTCAAACGGCCCGAATTTTTAAGGCAGTACAAGGAGGGGAGGGATCTCATCCGACGGGTGCCCCTACGACTACCAGAACGATCTCCATTTCGGAGAAATACATGGCTGAGGCCGGTCCATCTGGCCTGGGGGCTCCTTCCGGCGGAGGTGAGAAGCGGGTTCATTCCCCACCCTCCTCTCCAAAAAAGAAAAAGAAAAGACAAAAAAGACAAAGAAGACTTGGGGCTCCTCTCCATCCGTGGGGGCTACGGGGACGGATGGGTCTGCTGCCACATTGGCAAGCGACAAAGCCAAGATTGGCACATCGGCCCCTCTGCCCCCCCGGTTGCGGAGCCCCTGACTATGACAAAGACGAAAAGTGCGCAGGGCGGAGCCTTGATGACATCGGGGACTCTGATTCAGAGGTTACCTGGCGTTTTCGAGCCTGCTGGCTTCAAATGCTTCCTCGTTATTCGATCCACTGATGGCACCATGTTGGCCAAGGGCAACATGATCCTTCATGGGAGAGGATTAGCTAGTGCAATTGGTAGAGAGCCGAAGGTGACCCGTTTGTCGGACGGGAGCCTTCTGGGTAATGCGGCGAATCCCGCTGAGGCGGCCAAGATAAGTGCTCTTCGGACACTTCATGGCACCCCGATGAGTGTGACGCCACACTCTACCATGAACTTTGTGAAAGGAGTAGTTTATGCGAGGGAACTTGTTGACTACACCATTGAGGACATCACCTTAGAGCTGGCCGACCATGGGGCAGTCAAGGTCGAACGTGTGAGGAGAAAACAGCGAGGGGCCTCAAGACCCACCCCTACACTCTTCGTCACGTTGACTGTGACAAGCTCCCTTAGTCGGTGCGTGCTGGTTGGTACCGCTACCGCGTGAAGGCATTCGTGCCACTGCCGCGGCGGTGCTATTACTGTCACCGCTTCGGCCATACGAATCGATCTTGTAGACGTGCAAAGTCGGGGTCACCCGAAGTCTGTGTAAATTGCTCCAAGGCCGCACACGATAAGGCTAAATCATGTGTGGCTAGGTGTGTCTATTGCGGAGAGCCGCACCGCGCTTCTTCGAAGCAATGTGGTGCATATCTCCTCGAGAAAGAAATCCTGGCCGTTCAGGCCCAGGATCGACTCTCATTCCGCGAGGCTAAGGACTTGGTCCTGGCGCGCCGTGCTCTGCCTGGGACGTCATATGCCTCAATAGTTAGAAAGGCACCCTCTGCTCATGGCCCATCCAGGCCAACGAGCACGGTTGTTTCCGCACCCATTCGGAGCCCTTCTGCGGGCTCTACCCGACCCGGGCGCTCCCCTGGTAAAGCTGGTGGCAAAAAGGGTTCATACCCTGCCCCGGCTAAAACCAGGGCTTCCCTTCTTTTCCCCTAGCGTGACCGTTTCCCATAAGGCGAAACGGCCACGCGCCTCCACCGAGTCGTTAGACTCACAGGAGGCAACACCCCTGAAGATGGTCGCTAGGCCATCTTCCGTGGTTCCTAAAGCTGTCTTCCGAAAGGGGGACAGCAACAAAGGAGCTTCAGCTCCTTCGCCCACGCCTAGAGGTGGAGCGAGTGGCTCGGAGATGGTGGTTCCTCGAAAAGAGGGCCCCCCGCCTCCGGAGCCGCAACACCCGCCTGAGGTTTCGAGGCGGAGGGAGGAAAAGACTCGCATGGCGAGCCCAACCTCCCCCAATAAGTCCTCGAGGGCGACAGCCCCTACAGTGCTTTGTTCGGCCAACAGCGCCCGGGGTTCTGCCTACGGGAAGCGTACGGCCATTCCCGTGAAGGTCTTCTGTTCGAGGAGGGCCCCCGCGTCTCCTCCCAGCTAGACCTGGAGGGCATATTCCTTCAATGGAATTGCCGTGGACTCCGGCCCAACTGGGAGGAGCTGCGCAGGCTCGTCTCGTCCCGTTCCCCGTTAGCTATCTTTTTGCAGGAGACCATGGTGGGCGCGTGCCCCCTGCCCTCCCTCCTGGAGGATAAGGGTCTTGCGACCCCACCACCACGGGATTGCCGGGCTGGGGTATGCGCGGTTTACACCCGGCATATCGTCTCCGTTCTTCCTTTCTCTTTAGATACCTCCTTTCAGGCAGTGGCTGTGCAGCTGCACCTGGATAGGAGGTATACCATTATTTCTGCGTACATTCCACCGTCAGCTAGCTTCGACGCGGGAGACTTACGCCGCGTCGTGGCACGGTTGCCGAGGCCCTTTCTCTTGCTTGGAGATCTGAACGGCAGGCAGAGCTTGAGATAGGTGTCCTAAACATGGATGAGTTTACGCATCACTGTCCGAGAACCGCCTCATTTTCTTGCCTTGATCTATCTTTGTGCTCTTCGGATGCACAGCATGATTTTGATTGGATGGTTTTTGATGACCTCCATGGTAGTGATCACTTTCCCATTCAGGGCAACTGCCGTCTGAGAGCCCACCTCGGTGGTGCTTGGCGCGGGCGCGGTGGCCTGCATTTCAGGAAATGACTGAATTCTCTATCTCAGTCGAGGAGTTTAGGTCGGTAGATGAGGCCGTTTAGTTCTTCTCCTGCAACCTCATCGCCGTGGGCCTGACTACTATTCCTAGGACGTCTGGCTGTTTTGCACGCCGACCACTCCCATGGTGGTCCGCCGAGTGTGAGACGGCCCTCAAACAGAAGCGTTATGCCTACATGCGCTATAAGCCAGTTTTTAATACGGCGACTAATGCCCAAGTAGGCAATCGCCAGATGAGCTCTTTAATAAAAAAAAATGTTTAATATCTTGATGGGTGATGGAGTGAGAGATGTATAGGTGGAAATGAGAGAATGTTATTTAAGATTAATGAGGAATGGTGGGATATGTGGGGTATAGTTATGTTGTTATATAGCGATGACTTGCTCTTGTTGGCCGAGAGTAAGAGGCATTGGAAATTTTAATTGTAGTGCTTTTTGACAGGGTGTATGAAGGAAATGATCTAAGAGTGAATAAAAAAAAATAGTAAGGTAATGCTAATTTGGAGTGAGAAAGCAGTAGAGTGTGATATGCGAGTCCTTGGTGCCATCCTTAAACAAGTGCGAAGTTTTAAGTATCTACTCGTATGATGCATTGTAAATGGTGGTGGTGCAGATGAAGCAAATTAGCGATTAGAACGTTAGGTAATGGTTTGAGTGTGGAATGTGTCGGAAGCTGCATCACACTATGCTGGGCTATGGAAGTGATAGTATGGACATTTTGAGAAGTATGCGAAAGGTGGATAGAGTGAGGAACGACTGGGTAAGAGATTTTCATTGTGTAGGGAAGGGTGTGTTCTGCGGTGGTATGGGCACCGCGTAGAATGGGTTTGATTATGTGAATGAGGGTTTGAGAGAGAGAGAGAGAGCTGAGTGGATAGGAAGTGAATGATATTGTGTATGATGTGCCTGGAGGGAGTTTGTGAGGTGGCGTTTAGGGGCCCCTTCTGCCCTCACTAGACGAGATCTTACAGTACATTTCACCCAATCGCTCTGGGCGTCCAATTTGGCGTGGCAAACATGATGGGCGACGGCCTTGTGCTTAATAGGGGGCGGGGGGATGGTAGTTTTTAGTAGCGTTGGATGGCTGCAACCACACCCTGTGGAACACTGGTTGATGAAAAATGTAGAGAATTTTTCGATCTGTATAATGCGCCTCACCGAGGGAAACTGCTGTCCCTGTCCAACCTAAACAGCTCCGGGAGACTTTCGCACTCACACTAACCCCCGAACTACTTCCCTCGTTTGGCTTGTAACTTTCGCACATTTTTACTTCTACTATGAATTTATTAAATATAATCTTACCATCTATGTTTTGTGTTAATACGCCTCAGGTTCTTTGTCCACATTTGATCTCCCACACCATCACCACCAACACCAATATTTGGGTTTTGGCGCGAGTGGGATGGTTAAGGGGAACTGGGAAGGGGACCTCTAATTTACTGTAATTGCTTTCCCATTCGCCCCGCAACATCCCCGCGCCAACTCTCACCCTCATTGGTTAATGTACTTATTTGGGTGTGTTTGTTTTGGTTGAGAAGATTAGAACAGGTGTAAATCAAATCGAAGGAATTAACTCCCAGAGGATGCAAAGGAGGGGGGCGAATCCTCCTCTCAGTGGAGAATTTCGAGGGAACTTCAAAATCTAATCGGATTTATCCCCAGAAGTACACAGCCGAGGAGGACACGAGTAATCCTAGTAGATAATCACCTGTTCCAGTACTGCACGCAGCCGGTGGTGTACCCTCGTAAGGGCCTGCGTGGTGCCTCCGTGGTAAACCAAAAACCAACATACACTACGGCTCACGAAATGCACTTCCCTTCCCCACTAGCACCCATTACATTTCCAGCCCCTCGTTTCCATAATTTCCAAATGCCTGGAAATTTGCTCACATAATACCCATTCTCAAGGAAAACAAACCACTCTGCATCATAGCACCTGATCTCTTTCCTCGGCCGGCACCCCCTCCAAAATTATGGAATCTTTCATCTTAAGCGAAATCAACCAACACATCTCACTAGATGCCTCCCAGCATGGATTCAATCGATTACAGTCAGCAATCACTGTACTCATTAATATCACCCAAGTCATATAAGAAGGCTTAACCAACTCACATCAATACGCAGGACAATAATGACAACAATAGACAAACAAAGGCTTCAAATCACTACCAAGGTACTTCCTCATCAATAACATAAACACCACACGACTATAAAAAGTTCTTCCTCTTCCAAGATGGTTTTGAGTACAGGTTGTTCCTTCGTCATTTAGGTGAGAGAACATGCTGTGGGTTGTCCTTCCGGTCTTGGAGCACCATCGAGGCAAGGGGAGATGAAACCCCACCCTCCTTACCTAAAAAGAATATAACGGCAGAAGAGAGCGGAGCCTCGAGGACCTCAGGGCCGCTCATTGATAAGCTGCCGGGCATCTTCCAGCCCGAAGGCTTCAAGCTGCTCCTAGTTATTCGAGCTTCTGATGGAACGAGATTGTATGTTCCATCGGCGCAAGAGCCTAGCTGCATTCATCAGTAGAGAACAAGGGTCTCCCGTTTCTGGGACGGGACCCTTTTGGTTAATGTGGCTACCCTTCCCAGAGTGCTAAACTGCATGGTGTTCGGACACTCAATAGCACATCCATGCGATTGAACTCATACCCTATTATGAACTTTGTAAAGGTGGTAATGTATTATAGAATATAGTGAGTTATAGGAAGAATTAAGGGGGCCTATAGACCCCCATCCCCGATGCTTTTCGTCACTCGCTCATGAATAGGCTTCCCGAGTGGGTGCGAGCTAGATGGTACCGCTACCGAGTGGAGACATTCGTGGTGTTGCGGTGAAGGTGTTATATCATTGCAACTGCTTCGGCCATAATAATAAATTTTGTCGACGTGAAAAATCGAATCAATCCAAATCTTCGTACACTGCTCTAAGGCCCTGCACGGCAACGTTGTTTCGTGTGTGTAAATTGTAGTGAATCGCGCCCTGCTTCCTCAAAGCATTGCGATTCACATTTGCTCGAAAAAGAGTTCCTGGTCGTTAAGGCTGTGGACCGAATTTCGAGGGAGAGACTAAGGAGATAATAAGGTGGGGGTCTGCGCGACCAGGCACCTCCTACGCTTCTCAAGAAAAAAAACCAACAAACAAAGTATCCTCCGCTCCGGCCAATACCTGCCTTTCACCCATGCCCATCACGTGAATTAGGTAGCGAGAACGGAATTATAAATAGCCGGGTTGTGGGCGAATTTTTCTGGCTGTTTTGGTTATCCTTGTTCTCGGACTAAGAATGTACAGAGTCGGGTTGTCTGTAATTTAGCTGGTTCCTTACCAGCTAGATTTTCTTTTCTATATATTTGCTCAGTTTACCAGGTGGTCTCTACTCGATATAGTGATCCATGTGTTACTGCAAGGCTTCCTAAGCTGGTAGCTTCTTTACCAGTGAGGTCTAAAGAGGAGCGGGGAGGAGCAGTGGACGTTAATAGAACCCGAAGAATTTTCGTAGCCCAAATTAAATCTTGTTTCTTCGGTTTCTTTTTGCTTGCATAATGAATGAGCCAAGTTGATTGTTTACTTCATTACTTATGAACATTTTTGTTCAACATTTTCTGATGTTCTCGTTGTTTTTCTCTTTTTTTCCAAAAATAATGTATCTTTATACTTATATCTTCGTTCTATATAACATTATTAAAAAAACTACAATCGAATCAGTTTTTCCCCAAATAGTTGCCGTCTAAATGCTCTCATCTACGGTTGTATAATCAAAAGACTGAAACACAAAAGCGATATAACTACTGAAAATGGTTTGAGGGAAGAAAAGGAGGGAGAGAGGAAAATAAAGTCATAGTAGACAGAAAATGAGGTACATGAGAAAGAAAAGGGAGCATCAGATAAAACCAAAATCAGAGCTAAAATCCTAAAAGAAATAATTGGGAGATTGAGGTTCAACTAAATTTCTCACAATATTGAATGTCATTTTGAAAAAAAAAACTGACAATTATCAAAGTCTATTTGATGATTATATTTACATAAATAGTTAAAATCACTTGTTTTTCAAAGGCACATGGCAACTTTTCTCCAACACCTACATCAGCATTCCTATCCCTATTTTGTCGAATATGGTTGGCAAAATATCCAAATCCCACTTATTCCTTAAATCTGGTGATGTTGATCAAAAGGTTGGGAAGATAGGTTTGAGGGAAAGTAAAATGCTCAGTTTTGATGTTAATAACCTTCTATACAAATCCACCCTTAGAATGTGCTCTTAATCTCATTTCCTCATACTATGTTCCAACATTAGAAATTGACTCGCCTCGTTTGTGTTAGAATGAATGTATTCGCATGCGATAATGATTCGTATGTAATGATAATTAGCGTGGTAGTCTGTGTGTGTATGTGTGTGTGTGTGTGCACGTTGATGGGTGAGGCTTTTCTCGCACCGGGGTAATTGCCCATTCGCCCCTCCTTTCTTCCTGATCGGGGAAGCTGCCGCCGGCTCCCAAGGCTACGTACGCCTGGATAATGGCACCAATTTGGGCCCTGCGCTCCTCTTCTCACCTTCTATTTTGATTCCCTCGAGCCTATTTCCACTTTGTCCCCTCATTCAAAAGCGAGTCCAATTCTCCCTACATTGCCACCGAGTCCATCCACCCTTCTCCCATTACCACCGAGTTAATTCACTCATTACCACCCAGTTCATCATCCCTCCCCTTATTCCCACTGAGTCTACCCCTCTCCCTCATTCCCACTGAGTCGCGCCAGTCATACCCTAAGCCCTTTGGGTTTAGGGCCAGGAAACTCCTTGGAGAGGTAGATATAGCTCTCGGGCCGGTGGCGCCCCTGGTTCTGCCCAGGACGCCACCCTGGAGGCTACCACATTTGGCTATTTGTCGCCACGCCTCTGCTCCCAAAGCTTGTACTGCGCCGGGAGTATTGCGTTCGACCTTTTTGGAGCACACATCGTGTCACGCTGGAACCGTGCCAGTGTATACGGATGGCTCCAAGTCCCAAGAGGGGGTTGGCTTCCACGCCGTATCCCCTCTGTTTGAAGTCAGCGGGGCTCTACCAGGCGCTGCGTCTGTCTTGTTGCAATACACCACTCGGTACGGGAGATTACGCGACGTGCCCGGTTCGGAGACCGGATCGTGATCTATAGCGACTCACAAAGTGCCCTGAGTGCTCTCGGGGCATTGGAATCTCCGCATCCCCTGGTTCGCGATATCCGTGACGCCACGGTTTTGGCGAGCCGGGCAGATGTCGAGATTATCTTCTGCTGGGTTCCTGGACATGTGGGAATTGCGGGGAATGAGCGCGCCGATGAGGGCGCCAAAGAGTCCGCGAGGACTCTGCGACCGGACCAGCGTTTCGCTCTTCCTCACACCGACTACATGGCAGGAATACGGGCAGCTCTTCGGACTGCTTGGCAAAGAAGATGGGAGACGGTCGAAGGGAACTTAAAGTTGCGTGCCATTGCGCCGCGACTGTTCCCATGGACCTATCCCCAAATGCCGCGGCGGCTTCAGGTTGCTTTCTGTCGTCTCCGAATCGGCCACACTCGTGTGACGCATCGCTATTTGATGGAGCGCTCGCCTGCGCCCTATTGCAACGACTGCATCGTCCCCCAGACTGTTCGGCACATTCTTGTCGAATGTCCCAGTCTGGGTGATCTTCGCGCACGATACCTGTCCCAGTACCGGGATGGGCGGGGTCGCTACCGCCTGTCCCTTGTGCTCGGGACAGATTCGTGCACATTGACTTGTGGACTTGTTGACTTCTTGGGGGAGGCCGGCCTTCTCCCTATTATTTAAGCAAGGTTTGTTTTTTTTTGTTTTTTTTTGCATTTGTTTTTTTTGTTTTGTTTTTTTTTCCTTTAGTTGCACGCTCCTGCGCCGGGGGGACCTCTTCCACAACGCACCAGCTTGCTTCCTTTCCCCCTTTTGGGGTGTTGTATTTTTTTCTCTTTAATTTTATTTTAAAGTAGCCTAGAACTAGGCCAGTTTTAATACGGCGACTAATGCCCAAGTAGGCAGTCGCCAGATGAGCTCTTAAAAAAAAACCCCAAAAAACCCCACTGAGTCGCCCCCCTCCCTTCATTCAAAAGCGAGTCCAATTCTCTCTCCATTGCCCCCGAGTCCATTCCCCAACTACCACCGAGTCAATTCCCTCACTACCTCCCAGTTCATCATCCCTCCCCTCATTCCTACTGAGTCGCCCCCCTCCCTCATTCAAAAGAGAGTCCATTCCCCCTTCCCTCATTACCACCCAGTTCATCACCCCACTTATTCCCACTGATTCTCCCCGTAAGACGCACGGCGATTTGCTCTCCTGGCCGCCGTGCTGATGGGACTCAGCGTCCCGTACGGCCCCAGCTTAGCATTCTTTTTCTCCTTCTGCTAACCCCTATCTCGTCTTCTGTACTAATTCTCTTCCCCGTAAGTGGCGCGGTGATTTGCCTTCCTGGCCGTCGTGCTAACGGAACTCAGCGCCCCGTCCGGCCACAGCTTAGCCTCTTCTTCTTCTTTTCTTACTTTTGCCGCTGTACGGGTCGACGGATGCGCCCACTGGGGGCATCGTCTGCAGGACCGTGCTTTATAGGAGGTTTGGTTGCACGGGTCGTCATTTTGTTTCTGCGAGGTCTTAGCACCGCAGTCCAGAGAATCTCCGTTATGCGGCTCCGCTGTTTTTAATACGACAGTGGGAGTCGGGGGGGGTCAGGTTACCCCGTCTGGGCTGTATGGGCACTCTTTGGACTCACGATGACGATTTGGTGCATGCCCTCAGCTCCAGGGGCAGCCCAAAATAAAATATATACTTATATGAGTAAATTAACAAACATAACTCCCAGAGACCTGCGGCCTCTGGTCATCGTGCCTTTGAACCTGGCGGTAGACGCTTTGATCCTTTTGGGTCAGAAGTCGACCCTGAGTTCGATTACGATCGATTTTTAGTTTTGAAAGCGAACGATAGTCCTCTTAGTAAGGCTGACATCTTCGACGTCTACGAGGATTTTGTTGAGAAATGTGGCGAACCTGCCCAAATGTGGCCACGTAATGATGGCGCATTGATAGTCGAGGCAAAATCAAGCGAGCATCATAAGCAGATTAAGACCCTACAATCTTTAGCTTCGGTAGACATCTCCTCTGCTTCGCACCCGACATTTAACACCAGTAAAGGTGTTATCTGATCGGGAGAGTTAATAGATTACGATGTTGACAGGCTGGTATCAAAACTTACCAATCAGAAGGTTGTAAGTGCCCACCGCATTTCCAGGTTTGTGAATGGCGCTAGGTTACCTACCGCCACCATAACCCTGACCTTCAACAGATTGGAACCGCCTAAGTACGCTAAGGCTGGCTATCTTAACATCCCAGTCAAGCCTTACGTTGAAAACCCACGACGCTGCTTCCATTGCCAACGCTTTGGCCATGTAAGCAAGTTTTGTAAACAGGCAAGGTTGTGTGTGAATTGTGGATCGGATTATCATGGGACGCCCTGTTCTCAACAGCCGTGCTGACCTAGCTGTGGTGAAGAATGCCCTGCAACATCACAGCAATACACTTTCTTTCTCTATGAGAAGGAAGTCATTGCCATTAGAAACAAGAACAGGGTCAGTTTTAAAGAGGCCAGAAGAAGAGTAAAGGAGATGTATGTCCAACCTGGTGTGAGCTTTTCTGATGCTCTGCGTTCTACCGGGCCAAAGAAAGGGAGAAGCCAGAGACTTCCTACTGGTTCTCCTGTGCCTGACTAAGTAAAAAGTCCTTCCCCCCCGTCCTAAACGTACATCTCCTCGTGATAAACACTCTTGGTCAGAACCTAACAGTGATTCTAAGGTTACCAACAAGAAGAGGAACCTTCCATCCTCTCCTGGTTCCCCAAAGGTAGTTAAGCACCTTGCTGCCGCTCCAGAACATGTGGATGTTGATCATGTTGGGTCCGTAGGTGGTATCCATTCCACCTCTGGACATTCACCCTGCCCCTAAAGAACCAACCTCTTCTTCAGCTCCAAAGCCAGTTATCACTCCAGCCCCCTTGTTGATACTGCTTTGGAATTCCTTCGATCCCTGAATGAGAAGGAACCAACCTTTACTCCTTCCCAGGAGCCAGCTGTTGTGGAGGTTACCCCCTCATCTGAGGAGGACTCTCAAATACTGACTCCACATCCTTCTCTATCAGCATCGAATTCACAACTTTTTCCGATGTCCTCGCCACCACCATCGCCTCTACCATCCCAACCAATACCACCAGCTGTGCCAACATTGTCTGTTCCCTCGACACCTGAACTGACCCCTGGAGTTGCTTCCATCTCTGCTTCTCCAGGGAAGACAGTTCTCTCTTAGAGCCACTTATCAAAATCTGATGGTCCACCTCTTAAAGAAAAACCAAAGGCAAAACTCATGCTTCCGATGCCTCCTTTATCATACTCCAAGGCTCAGGCTAGTATGACACGAACTACTTCCGCTGGTAGTTTAAATCCAAAATCTCCTACCCTGAGGGTAGGAAGAAATATACCGTTATGCTTAAACGATGACAATGTTTCTAATTATTCATTGGAACCTTCAAGGTCTCTTCCCTAAATGGGAAGAGTTCAAACTCATGCTTAAGGATTACAATCCCGATTGTATTGCTTAACAGGAGACTTGCTTGGGTACTCGCAGAGTACCCAACATTTCGCGTTTTGTCGGATATTATAAGAACCCTGGAGAACCAATTCATGGTTCTGCTGTCTTTGTTAACAACAGGGTTCCCCACAACCAGCTCTCTCTTAACACAGACCTGCAAGCGGTTGCTGTCCACCTGTTTTCCAGTCGCCATTATTCGGTCTGTTCGCTGTATCTTCCTCCTGGCGAGGAAAGAGATACAGCTGTTTTAGCTACAAAGTTAGCTAATTTAATTTCTCAACTCCCTCCTCCCTTTTTATTGATTGGCGACTTTAATGCTTGACACACCCCTTGGGGGGACCATGATAACAACCTTAGAGGAAATATCATTGAGAGATTTCTGGGCACTAATAATGTCTGCTTTCTTAACGATGTCAGCCACACATCATTTCACATCCAGACGAACAGCTTTATATGTGTGGACTTGTCTCTCTGGTCACCAAGCTAACCTCAAATATCTTTTTAGACTTGAGCAATTACCATGGTCGCCAGTATATGAGTGCACGTTCAATTTGCGAACAGTGGTCTCATATGATAGATTTCCATCCCTGGCTCGCCCCTTTGCTCTGCGCATGACCGAGCACACAGACGTCTAAGGGAGTTTTCTGTTATTCCGTTTTCATTACCAAAGATTCCCCCATGGCTCATACCACCTGTAGTGGTATGCAAGTGGCTTACTGGTAGGCCCAAGGATCAGTTCTTGCCTGTAGCCTTGAGAACCATGTATGATCAACACTCCTCCCACCATCGGCCTAGCACCTTTGTGTTCACCGACGGGTCCAAGTCATCGGACGGAGTTGGAGCTGCTGCTGTCTTCCCATCTCAGACCGCATTGGTTCGCGTACCAAGTGCAGCTTCTGTTTTCACAGCAGAACTTGTTGCCATTCTTGCTGCACTCTTTGTTATTGCTCCTATACCATCTGGTTGTCTTACAATTTTCTCTCACTCCCTTAGTTCTCTGGAGGCACTGAGTGCTTTTGGTCTTAGCCATCCACTGGTTTCCAAGATCCAGCGGTGGCTTTTTATTTTTCTCCTATTCATAAGGTTTCTTTTTGCTGGGTGCCCAGTCACGTGGTCATCCCAGGTAATGAAAGGGTGGATGCTGCGGCCAAGGAGGCGGCATCATTGGGGACACCCCCATCAGCCCCAGTCCCACTTCGTGATGTCTATCTCCTCATCACCGAATATGTAGTCGGCTTATGGCAGAAGATGTGGGATGAGCTTCCTCCCACCAAGCTCCATTCCATAAAACCTTCAGTCTTCCCATGGCTACGTACCATGAGACCACGTAGACTCAAGGTTATTTTGTGCCAACCGAGGATAGGCCATTGCCGCCTCACTCATGAGCACTTGATGAATGGGCAGCCCCCACCTTTGTGCATCCTGTACAGGGTGCAGCTGTCCATCCTTCACATCTTTGCCGAGGAGGGTCTTTCCTTTCATTACTGGGTAGATGGCCTCCCCAACAGGTTCTGCAGGGTATCTTGTCCGAGACTCTTGTCTCTTTTAGTGTGAATAGAAATTTTCTATTTTTAGAAGAATCTAATCTTTTAGCCAAAATTTAATATATTGTTTCATGATTTTATATTCTCTGTTCTTGTATCTATTATTGATCCATCTATAGTCTATGTTTTTATCCTTTGTCGAGTTCTCAATAGTTTATTTTTTATATCCTTTTACACCCCTTAATAGTTTTAAATTCCTGTACTTCCATTCTATTGATCTTAATTTCATAGCTAGATTTTGGTATATTCTCCTGATGTCTATATTTTTATTGAGAACACTCATGCAAATTACCCGTCCTTGAATTTGGCTGCGGGCTAGTCCGTTTGGGCTTTGCAGCATTTATTTTCGGCACTATTCATTCATTTCTCACTGATTCCCTGTCCACTTCCCTTATTCCCAACGATTCATGCCCCCCTCCCCTCATTCCCACCGAGTCTATGCCCCTCTCCTCATTCCCACCGAGTCTATGCCCCTCTCCTCATTCCCACCGAGTCCATGCCCCCTCCCCTCATTCCCACCCAGTCCATGCCCCCTCCCCTCATTCCTACCCAGTCCATACCCCCTCCCCTCATTCCCACCCAGTCCATACCCCCTCCCATCATTCCCACCCAGGCCATGCCCCCTCCCTTCATTCCCAACCAGTCCATGCCCACTCCCCTCATTCCCACCGAGTCCATGCCCCCCCCCTCATTCCCACCCAGTCCATGCCCCCTCCCCTCATTCCCACCCAGTCCATGCCCCCTCCCCTCATTCCCACCCAGTCCATGCCCCCTCCCCTCATTCCCACCCAGTCCATACCCCCTCCCCTCATTCCCACCCAGTCCATACCCCCTCCCCTCATTCCCGCCCAGTCCATGCCACCTCCCCTCATTCCCACCCAGTTCATGCCCCCTCCCCTCATTCCCACCCAGTCCATGCCCCCTCCCCTCATTCCCACCCAGTCCATGACCCCTCCCCTCATTCCCACCCAGTCCATACCCCCTCCCCTCATTCCCACCCAGGCCATGCCCCCTCCCTTCATTCCCAACCAGTCCATGCCCCCCCCCTCATTCCCACCCAGTCTATGCCCCTCTCCTCATTCCCACCGAGTCCATGCCCCCTTCCCTCATTCCCACCCAGTCCATGCCCTCTTCCATCATTCCCACCCAGTCCATGCCCTCTTCCATCATTCCCACCCAGTCTCCCCCAACTCCCCTCATTCCCATTGAGTCCACCCCCACTACCCTCTCTTCTCGCGTCATAAAACTCCTTTTGGTCTAAATGAGCCGCCAGGTGCGTGGTGGCTCTTCTGAAGTCATTCATGGGGTCGCATAAAAACGTATCAGTTGATTGTGTGTGAGAGAGAGAAGGCGGGGTGGCGGTATTTTGTCCGACGCTTATCTCAGTGGGCAGCTATTTTTAACGAGTGATCTGAACCTCCCCCCTTCCCGAGACAAAGGGTTTAAAGAGTTGCGTCATCTCCCGAGGCCCTTGGTGCTCCAAGTAGGCTCTTCTTTTAACCTCCTGTGGTATTTACTTTTAGCATGTTTTCACTTCTCCCATTTTCACCACACAGTAGGAACATTTGGCTTCTAAATTATCATAATCCCTATCCACCTCTCTCTTTAACTATGAATCTATTCATCTGTCTCTTCAGCTATCTACCTATTCGACTATATATCCGTTTATTTTCTTTTTAAAATCCCTGGTCCCAATTTTCGCCCCCTTATGACGCCTGTAGCAGTGAATTTATAACTCCCCCCCATAACTCTAAACGATCTGGCACCTCTGGAAACATTCCCCTCGTTTCCCCTCTCAGTTTCCCTCGGCCCACAAATTGATCATTTCAGAGATTCGAGGAGCGACGAGAAAAGAACTCTGTAAATTATCTTAAATTATTATTGGAGGGGAACGGGGCCCGGGGCCCGGGCGAAGGAGTGACGTAGCCCCGATCCCTCTGCGAAGGTGCGTGCCTCCACGTAATTTTGTATTTATTTCGAAATAAATCGAAAACACAGGAGGAAAATTTAGACAAAGTTTTTTGGGAAATGAGTGCGCAAATGGAGAAAATTAAGAGAATGTGAAAGCGATGTGTGGAAGGCCTTGTCCAAGAAGATGGGATGAAAGAAGTACATAGTGCGCAACTCTCGTGGCGCTGTTACGCAGTCAAAGCAGGTTTTCCTCGCTAGGCCCTCTGCATAATGCGCTGCGCACGTTTTCGTGGTGTTAGTGAAAGCGAGTGGAGAAATAGACTCTATCAAGCCCCGAATGTTGGGGACCGAAAAGCGCATTTGAAGCCTCAAGGAACAAGATCGTAAAGGAATACAGATGCTTGAAAGTACTATCTTGGATCCCTCATCGTAATGCAATTTTTTGTATATTTATTCTTTTAAAAGTAAAGTGTGGAGACAAAGCGCGCCTTTTGCATCTATTCGGAGAAGGAGAAAACCCAGCGTGAGCATTATTCGCGATGTACATAACCTGTCCCCTCTCTGTCTACGGGCGAATAGACAGTATGAGTGATAAGTACAGGTAGAAGATTGATGCTTGTGTTAATCAATCAGTATATTAATGCATAATTGTATTTTCTGCCGAGATAATTTGAAGGGAAAAACAAAGCCTGTTTTAGAATTCTAATGCAATGGCTCTCTTGACGTCCTCAAACACGGTTGCATTAGTCGATGCAAAAGTATTGATGCAACAATGGCCAACACTACTTCATTTTGACGAGTGTTCTAAATAAAGATATAATGATGGCATTTTATAAGATATTTCACATATCTGCCAACTGAATCATTACCAAACCATTTCTTCACCATATGTTTGTAAAGGTGTGTAATAACATGTTTTAAAATGGTGAAATTCAGCTTCCGTGGGAAACCCTGAAAAAAACTGGTCAAGTTAGGGTACCAATAAATGATTGTCGAAATATTGGAGGGGAGATATCTGGCCTTAACTAAATTATGAGGGGTCAAATCAGGGTTTCTTCATGATGCTGATTTAATTGTTAGCATTTATTTTTTACCAAAACACTTCATTGTTGAAAAAGGCCACATCCACTTTTACATTTACATTCAAAGTAGTTTTTATTTCACATGCTTACAAACAGAATTATTTGCCATTCACATGACATTCACATTTGTCATTCATGTCAGGAGCTTCAAAAGTCATTTTCTATGTCTTCTTCAGACTCAACAACATCATGACTGCAGTTTCTGCATGTAATGCCTCTACAGACTCCACAGGCCGAGATGCATGGGACCCCATTCTTCTTGCAGCTGCACCGCCGGTTGCTGCAATCTCCATGACTATTACAGCTCGTGAACTTCAGTAGATTCTCAGGAGCCATACTCATGGACACCTAATTTCCATCCATAGTCACAGGGGTTCAGAGACATGCTCTGTAGAAGGATCCAGTCCCGTGTCTGCAGATAGGCACGGAGTGAATGCTGTACAGCTGCTCCCTCTGTTGGAGGTAGAGTCTCTGGTTTGATCACTCCTGCCGCCGCCTTCCTTGAGAACATGTACTGAATTTCACGCAATGTAGTATCTGTTCCATGGTAAATGTACTGGAAAATCGCAGTACGAGCCTCAATCACTACCTCCTTGGTGGCTGCTGTGTCAAGGAAGATGTCCATGTATTCATCCACGTCGCCGGTTCAAAACGTGAAAAAATGCACAATGATGACAATTATTATCATTATTATTTGTCGAAGGATTAGTAGTATTATCATCATTACCTGTCAAATAGAGCTGTTTTACCATGGCCAGCGATTGCAAAAACCGTATCAAACCCCGTAAAGGCCTGACAGAAGAGCAAGTAGCCCCTCTGTCTTTCAGAGAGATATTCTTGGATTTTTCGGACGTTATAAGAGACGTTTGATGTGGTGAAGAAGAGTAGATGGTGGCTGTCTGAGCTATGGTGCACCAGCATTACCAGCACGTCTGCATCTTCTGCCCGCACCTGAAAATAGAACAAGATATAAAAAGCATAATGAACCGTTCAAAAACAGATCAAACTTTTCAACAATGTGAATTCTCTTCTAATTAAACTACCTCATACCCCCTCCGGGCATCATCTAGTAGTTAATGAAGGAAAATACAAACACAAATGTTACTGGCCTCAATAGAGCAATCTGAAGCAGCAGCCAATGCCTCTCTCACAATCGAAGTGTCAGCATCATTGTAACACTGCTCCACAGTGATGTGATGTTTTCGGCTCTCGCTAACGGTTGTCCAGCGACGCGGGAAGCGCGTTCGAAACTCGTTTCGCTACTTTTCTTTCTTTATTTTTCTTTGCCCCCTTTCCTACTCTAAGCTATCTACAAGCTCACTCTTGTTATGAGTGTTGTCCAGGAACTTTGCTCTTGGTGTCCAGTGAAACATATCCGGTCGAATCTGGAGATCTCAGCAGGAGTTCTTGGTACACCGGCCGGATGTGGTCGTGAACTTTTTGTGATATGCTGTAGCCATCAAAGGCTACAATGATCTGGGAGCAGCGGCCCAAACAATACACAGAGCTCAGATAGCTTTTTTAACTTTTGGCAATATCCTGCCAGGTCTGATGTTGTTCCCACTTCACCATGTATAAAAGCCATCCGCCTCAATCACCAGGGTGCAACACGGTGGGTTAGTGAAGTTAAGTGGATCAGTTAATGCCTTCAGATTTGTCTTTGAAAAGTCTGCGTTATTTGCCTTGCTCATCTTCTGATCTTTGTTGCTTAACAAGAACAATGTGAAAGGAGTCAGCTCATACCGTAAGCTTGTCTCAACTGTCATATCCCTTTGGGCGAAAATGATCAGTCGGTTGAACAACTTTAGTGAGTCAAAGTGAATCTTCTCGTTATACATGGGAATCTTTCTGAGTGATGACAGGGCTTTTACCTTTGACTTGACATTCATGGTCGATGTCACTGACTGTCCATGCAGCTTGATCTGCATCTCCATCCCTACTCCAGTTGCTCTCTCAGCATTGACTGAGTCATCTTCTGTGTTTGTAAATCCTGTTGAGAAAGACATCAGCAACTCCTTGTCTCGATCGCTGTCGACTGGCCAGTTCTCCTCAAACAATTTTAGGGCAAGTTCAACTGGTTCTGCATCTCGCTTCATCTGTGCCTTGGCAAGGTCTCTTTTTCTCATTCTCCCTCTGCTCAGTCCAGCTCCTGACTTGGCTGCCTTCATTAATGTCTGTTCAATGCAGATGCCACACCAAGTGCCGGACCACTCATGACTGGTGTAACGGATAACGTGGTTCCCGTGGGCAGTGAAACGTTCTAAGTGGTCCTTGTAAGCAGGCAAAGTTTCGAGTTCCTTCATGGGTTGACAATACAGCCGTGTGCCCTTGGCATATTGATGATGGCTTGCAGCGGAAAAATGTGAAGCATCTTGGTAACAATGCAGGACGTATGCCCGTTGTAGTCTACAAGTTGCTCGGTTCTGATAAAGACTTTGATCACATCTACTATGTGATGGTACTGCACCCAGAGTGCAAGTGTTCTTCCTCCTTTTGCGAGTCGTTTGAAGGTTTCTTCAAACTTCTGCTCAAACAGTGCCCCTACTGGGTCTGTATGTCTGGCTCTCATCTTCCCATCCATTACCTTCTTCATGAAAGTCCGCAGCTCACCATACTCCTCAGTGAAGGCAAGTTTCATGGTGTGCTGGTAGATGGCTGCATCGATCAGGAAGTGAGCACGGATTGCCTTGTCAAAACATCCTCCATCCATGATATGGTTGGTTGTCATACTTCCAGGATAGATCAACTGGATCACTTCTAGTAGTTCCGGATCTTGCATGATGTTACCCTTGATCCAAGATAAGACTTCAGCAGGTGAAATCCACCCAACCTTGCAATAACAAGTAGATTTGCCTGCTTTATGATTTCCACAGCCTTCAGCCAAATCGGAAGATCAAAGGTCACTATAGCGACTATGTGAGCAGAGAGCCGTATGCTGCACTCCTTAAAGGTGGTAGAGATGGTGTTGAGTCATTAGGGTCACCTTCAATGACTGGGAGGAAGTCGATCTGTGTGCTCAGCTTTGCATCACATGCATGGATTCGTTTCATCCAACCATTCGAGTTGGAGTGTGCGAACTCAGGATCGTGGGCTTTGATCACGCACCCCGCTGCCCTGAGTGAGAAGTGGCTGGTCATTAACTAGGGAGAAGCAGAGCTCAGCGATGGGAAGAAACATGACTGTGTTTATTCCTGTGTGTTTCTTGTTGGTAACTGAAAGAATCTTCACTTCAGCTCCTCTCATGATCTTAGCTTTGTCGAGTGCCTTCAACTTGACCCTGAGAACAGCTGCTGTTGTCTGTGGATCTGGCAAAGGGGGTGCTGGAGAAGTGACTTTGATCCAACCCATTGAATGGAAGGGAGTGTTTCCATGAATAGAGACAATGTTTAAATCTAAATTGTCTCCAACAAACTGAGTGACCGCATTGTTTGTTTCCCCAACCTCCATAGAGATCATCTGATCTTTACTCGACATTTCACTTTCACTGGCTGTCATCACTGATTGATCCTCAAGTGCAGCATCAACCGCAACCTCATCATTGATCTGATCATCAGCTACGTCCACAATGGTGTCAAGAGTGCCAGAAGTATTTGGGGCATCATCTCCACTCTTACTATTAATAAAGCAGTATTTGTAGTTTTGTGTCTCCGAGTAAGACTCATTGTATCCCAGCCGGCGTAACTTGTTGAGCATCCATTTTGACCTAAATCTATGATCAAGTTGTATGGCAAGCCCCATTTGGTGTGGCAATACTCTTGACCGCAGTCGACAGGCCTTAATGAAGTTCTCCCCCCAAACAGCAACTCTTTCGTGTGTCTTGGCAATCGGTCTCAAGAACATCTGAAGGAAGGCTTGTAGGAACAGGTTCCAGTTGACTATTGATGTCAGTCATGCTGTGTGTAGGGGTGAATGAATTCGGATCTAGATCAATCATGGCAATGTCATTGTATAAGAGCTTGAGAGCTGTCTTTATGATCTGAGTCCTCTCATCTCCATGCTCGACATTAGCATGATGCCTCTCGCAGAATATTGTCAGTGCCATCTTTGAGACAGAACACATCTGTCCTTCTCTCCTGTGTTGTGAAATACAAGGTGTCATGGCATTTCTCTTGGAGTTTTATCTTTAGCCAATACTTTTAGTGACTTCAGTGCCCCAGTCATCCCCGCGACTCCGTGCTGTTTACAGCAAACTTGCCTTCAGTTTATCTGCAGTCAAATTACCTGGCATTCTATATTACTTTCTAGCTTCTGCTAGATTATTTTTGTAGAGCTGAGTGGGTTGGTTGCAAAGAATGCATACATCCTTATACAGGAGGTGAATTGACCTTGAACTTCTTTAACTACAGCCAGTAGATGCACTGAACTGAGAGCAAGTGAGTCTTCTCTTTAACTTTTATGACTCTTTCTCTGCTTTTGATCCTTGAACTGACTTCTTGGTGATCTCAACAAAGTTGTTGTACAGATCATTTTTACACATCATGTGGTACCTCAGTTTTCCTTCCGTTTGAGTTTCCTTCATACGTTCCACAACTGTACCATTTTTGACAGCTTCTGCATGTTTCAAAAAAGAAGAGGAGCCTCTGAGCTGGTGTATCCGGGCCTGCACAGATAAAGCAATTGAGCTTAGGTGGAGTAACGTCTTCATCCATATTTCTAGACTACAATGTCCTGCAAAGTAGATTATAAGATATATTTAGAATTTATTTTTCTCCCAATGAGTGTTTGTGGTATAATATAAATGCTAACAATCAACTCAGGATCATTAAAAAACCATGATTTGACCCCTCATAATTTAGTTTAGACCAGATAAAAAAAAACACGATATTTCGACAATCATTTATCGGTATCTTAACTTGATCAGGTTTTTTCAGGGTTTCCCACCGGAGTTGAATTTCAACATTTGAAAACATTTTATTACACACCTTTACCAACTTGTTTGTAACGATTTAGTTACTAATAATAATTTGTAACTTAATAACCTTAAGTACAGGTGTAGGGTGAAATTTCGTTGCAATTTATCCAAACACTAACAGAATGTTTCCGAACCCAATGAAATTTGTGGGTTGTAACCGCGAAAAGTTGGAGTAACTCGTAACTACTTGGGCTACGAGCCTTCCACTAAATGAATGCGTCTGAGAGAGTGAGAGGAAAAAAGAAAGAGAGAGGTTTGAGAGATTCGCTCACATGTTTTTCCTATCTCTCCGCAGGTGAGCGCACGTGAACAGGGTCCCCGAGAGGTTCGTTTAAGGTTTCGGTAGGAGATTTAAGGTCGGGCCTCCGTCTTATTCGTGACGCCCACGGACCCACGGAGCCGAAACTATGTTTCTCTGCTCCTCCTCGAACCTGTAGGGGGATTTCAGATGTGGTATGCTGGAGGAGAACGTCGAGAAGAGGTAGCGTGGAGTTATTTTCTGTTCCAGAGGTGAAGTTGAGAGTAATTTTCCTTGAATCTTTGCATGTGAGTATGGGCAAGGACGAGGTTATTTGTATTCATGAATACGCCATCAATGAAACGGATGAAGATCGGTGGTTTCAAGGAAGGGTTCTTCTAAAAAAATGGTAGCCTCTGCGGTTCCCGCAGCCAAAGGTTTTCGGACAACTGGAATTTTTCTTATTCTTGGGTATGTCTAGGAATATGTTAGTGTAGGTTTGCATGTATGTAGTCATTACATCAGGAACGCAAAATAAAAGTTCAATCGTAATTATATTTTTTTTCTTTAATATCTAAAATGAGGAAGCTATTGAAATTCTGGTATCAGTATGCGGTAGGTTATAGTCTAAATGTATTTATATAACACATCATATTTGTTGATTAATACGATATTCCATGTCCACAAGATTTGGTAATTACAGTATATGATAACGGCAAAGAACACGTAACTATGTCGTGGAAGAAAGCAGTCTGATACGCAGGCTGCACGAGGAAGGTTTCAGCGGTCGCCAAATCGACTGGAGGGTCGGCGGATCACATTCCAGTGTTGCGGAAGAGTTGAAGAGGATCCACAAAAATGGAAACATCCAAGACCAACTTCTTTCTTGACGACCCAGGAACAGTACACAACGTCACGACACTTCTCTGTGTCGCATGAGCCTACGGGGTCGTAAGTGAACCGCAGCCCATCTGAAACCTGAATGGACAGAGGGCAGCCAGGTCAATGCATCTGTCAGAACGGTCCATCGCAGACTGCTTCCACAAGGCCTGAAGTCATGTAAAACCTGCCAGAAGCCCGTGATCAACCTTCAGCAGAGGCGACATTGACTGACTTATGTCCATGCTCCCTAACTAGACTATGCGTTACAGGAGACGTGTATTATATCTGACGAGTTCACGTTCCAATTGTTCTCGACCCAAAGAAACGTTAAAGTCCGCCAGTGGAGTAGCGAAATTGCCATAGTGTCAACAGTAAAGCATTGCGACAATTCTGTAATGGTATAGGCCTGCATGTCAATTTGAGGAGTGAATTGAGAGAAGTACAGAGCTGTGTCGAGAGATTACTGGAATTTTTCTTATTCTTGGGTATGTCTAGGAATATGTTAGTGTAGGTTTGCATGTATGTAGTCATTACATCAGGAACGCAAAATAAAAGTTCAATCGTAATTATATTTTTTTTCTTTAATATCTAAAATGAGGAAGCTATTGAAATTCTGGTATCAGTATGCGGTAGGTTATAGTCTAAATGTATTTATATAACACATCATATTTGTTGATTAATACGATATTCCATGTCCACAAGATTTGGTAATTACAGTATATGATAACGGCAAAGAACACGTAACTATGTCGTGGAAGAAAGCAGTCTGATACGCAGGCTGCACGAGGAAGGTTTCAGCGGTCGCCAAATCGACTGGAGGGTCGGCGGATCACATTCCAGTGTTGCGGAAGAGTTGAAGAGGATCCACAAAAATGGAAACATCCAAGACCAACTTCTTTCTTGACGACCCAGGAACAGTACTCAACGTCACGACACTTCTCTGTGTCGCATGAGCCTACGGGGTCGTAAGTGAACCGCAGCCCATCTGAAACCTGAATGGACAGAGGGCAGCCAGGTCAATGCATCTGTCAGAACGGTCCATCGCAGACTGCTTCCACAAGGCCTGAAGTCATGTAAAACCTGCCAGAAGCCCGTGATCAACCTTTAGCAGAGGCGACATTGACTGACTTATGTCCATGCTCCCTAACTAGACTATGCGTTACAGGAGACGTGTATTATATCTGACGAGGTCACGTTCCAATTGTTCTCGACCCAAAGAAACGTTAAAGTCCGCCAGTGGAGTAGCGAAATTGCCATAGTGTCAACAGTAAAGCATTGCGACAATTCTGTAATGGTATAGGCCTGCATGTCAATTTGAGGAGTGAATTGAGAGAAGTACAGAGCTGTGTCGAGAGATTACATGCTGCTCTCAGCCTGAGAACTCTCCAGAAATGCCCATAATGTGATTTTCCAGCAGGACAATGTCACATGTCTACGTTCACCATACAGTGGTCTTGGGAGGAGAATATCACGGTGATGGACGACCTGCCACCCTAGTCTCTGATTATGAATTCACCGGAGGACGTCCTCTGGCAGGACGTGATAGAGGCCGTAAACCCTCATTAGCTCGCCTCCTCCATTGAGCAATTGAAGATCACTGAGGAGTGGGCCAGCATCACACCCCTCAGCTGTCCACCTTCGTGGAGGGCATCACTCGATAAATAGATACTCTCATGAATGAAAAGGGACACTCTCAACGCACCCCTCAGTTTCCTTTATTAGTTTGGTGTTCGGCTAACTTTTAGAGCTTAATCTGCTTATTTCTTATATATTGCTAATGTTACAGTTTGGGGCAAATTTTGTATTTTTTTAATTATTGTTGATTGGTTGAGACATTTAACTTAGTGCTATTTACTCCTCTTTATTTCACTGTTATATTCACATTGATAAGCAAATAAAAACGTCACGACCCTTCATTTATCAAATTTCTGACGTGTCTGAAAACCTTTGGCCGTAGCTGTACATTGCAACTCGATTGACCTGCACATATATGCCGCCATCAGAGGCTTAGAAAGTAGCTTCCTTGGTGCAAGCTTGCAGGAGTTGTCACATAATTACGTCAGAGATTGTAAGGGGTGTAACATGCTCGGTGTTGTAGACGTAGCGGCAAATGAGTTCGATTATCTCATCTACGGGAGCGTTTGTAAACAGGGATTCACATACATAGAAGCTATAAAGCCGTATTATACCTTAAATTTACGTTAAAGTCACAAATATAGGCATCTGTGATTAACCCCCTCGTCAGCGGAGCCTTCTCTCACTCTTCCACTTGGATAATAGTTGGATTCGAACCTGTGTCTTCAAGCGCTCTTCGCTATCACAACCACGACCCTCATCGACTGAGCCACTAGTCGATGAACATCGTGGTTCTGATAGCGAAGCGTCATTCAGGTTCGATTCCAACACATTTATTCATTTTCATATACGTTAATATAGTTTCATATTTTCTCCGTTTAGAAATATCCCATTTTATTTCTTAAGCTTTATATGGTTCACATAATCTATTCCACAGAGTTTCACTGTGTTGTGATACTGGTTTTCCTTCCCTTGGGCTATATATTTGTAGTAATCCATGTACACAAAAGTTCTGCAGACTCATTGTCGTGGTATACGGCCAAGTATGTATGTACAGCAATACCCCGGTTACTGCGGTTAATTCGTGCGGTAAAAACACCGCAGTAAGCGAAACCGCATTAATCGAAGATATAAATACATGTAAAATCGTAGATTGATGTCTAGACTTTTGAAAAATGCGTGTAAATGCGATATAGATGCGACGTAAATAAATAAGGAAACAAATGAATTGGACACCATATAATGTACAGTATTACTGTTTATTAAGTTTCATGAGCATATGAAAAAAAGATACAGTAAATGTCATTTTTTATGAAAATATTGTAAAAGGGTTGTTTGCGTTCTCGATGCCTTCTTCTTCTCTTTGTACATCACCCGATAACAACTTAGCGCATTTTCTATCTGTCTTCTTACTTGTATTGCCCTTTCTACATTCGGGTCTGCATCCATTATCATTTGCTTTCCATCTTCAAATGTCCGAAAAATAGAATCGAGTTCTTTTATCGTGAATTCCTTCGTTTTTGCCATTTCTTCCGTTTCGTCATTGTCTTCGTCATCGTATGCACGTTCTTGCTCTAAATCTAGAAGTTCGTCGTCATTGAGATCTCCATTATGCGAGTCGAGCAATTCCCTAACGTTGCCATCGTCCATATCCGCCATTCCCATTTCTAGCCCAAGTTGCATAATTTCCGTTACAGCCCCTGTAACTTCCGCCTCGAAGCTTGCAAAATCATTTGCACAGTGAGGAATTATATTTTTCCACACTGCCCTCATATTGCTAGCTGTGACCTCACGCCATGCATCATTAATGTTTTCCACAGCGTTCTTTATGTTAAAGTTTTTCCAAAATTCCGTAAGGTTCATAGCATTTTCTCCCGTTGTTTTTTTAATTGCCTGGGCAAATGTTTTTCGCAAATAATAGGCCTTGAAAGTTGCTATCACCCCCTGATCCATCGGTTGCAACAGAGATGTTGTGTTGGGTGGTAAAAATACAACTTTAACATTTTCGCATAAGTCACTAAGTGCCGTTGGGTGACCCGGAGCATTGTCCAAAATTAATAGAATTTTAAAGTCTACATTAATGGACTTGCAATATTTTTCGACCTCAGGACAAAAGCAATTTTTGAACCAATCTTCAAATAAAGATTTTGTCACCCACGCTTTTTTATTTGACTTCCAAAAAACTGGTAAGCAATGCTTGTTGAATCCTTTAAGAGCACGTGGGTTTTCTGATCGATAGATCAACATAGGCTTTAATTTTAAATAACCAGCAGCATTTCCACCAAGCAAAAGTGTCAGACGATCCTTAGAGACTTTGAACCCAGGCTGTGATTGTTCTTTTTTCGCCAAGTACGTTTTGGTAGGCATTCGTTTCCAAAACAGCCCTGTTTCATCAACATTTATAATTTGTTCGTCAACATAGCCACCATCTTCAATAATTTTTTTCAATTCAGCGGGATATTTGGCTGCTGCATTAACGTCCGCATTTGCACTTTCACCTACAATTCTAACGTTGTGGATTCCAGTTCGTTTTCTAAATCTGTCAAACCATCCAGAACTTCCGGAAAATGTTTCTTCAGTTTCCCTTCCAGTTTCGGTTTCTTGCCGTTTTGTTTGGACGGCGGCAAACAGAGACACAGCCTTCGTTTTTATTGTCATTTGACTTAGAGGAATGCGCTTTTGATTGCAATCTTCAATCCAAATAGACAAAGGACGTTCCATTTCAATCATTGCAGGGCTTCGGTTTCTTGTTGTCTGCAAATTTGATGATGACGTAGCACTTTGCCCTTGTTCTTTATATAGTTTCGAATTCTGAATAATATTGCGGATGGTAGATTCGGCCATACTATGATCCCGACCTATCTTAGCTTTGGTGGCTCCGCTTTCATGCTTGCTTATTATTGACAACTTTTCTTCTAATCCAATAACTTTTCTCTTCTTCTTTTGACTTTCACCACTTGTACCCGCGGTACTCATTCGTTTAGAATACATGATAATAGATTGGGGGTTGTTTAAAAGCAATGTATGTAAAAAACATAGCGACACAATGTGCACTGTATGGCGGTGACTGAGTTACTGAGGCGCAGACCTTCAGAAGTTCAGCGTGAGACAGCGAGGCACGGTTGGATTTGCGACGATGCGCATACTTACGCACGAACAAACAAGCAAAATTCTCGGGTACCGCATTAAATCGAATTCTACACGCTGTATTTGAACTTTTGGTGTCAAACTACCAATCGCACTAAATCGAAAACCGCAGTAATCGGGGTATTGCTGTACAGCGTTTCGAGGATTTAATTAAACAACCAGGGCAAAAATATACTTTTAATTACATAAAAAAATGAAATATTAAAACTTTAAATATACTAAGGCTATATATAATAAGAGGATCTAAATAAAAAAATATTATACTACCAATGAGTACTACGCGATGGTTGACGCAAAAGTTCACTTTAATATGGAATGTTAACTAAAGAACATAAATAAGTTGGAATCCTTTGACCTTTAAACTAAGTGGGAGTCGGGCGTGGGATGACCTTGAACGGAAACCTCGTATAGGCGATAATCCAAGGCGTGAGGCTGACGCGGGAAAATGGCTGTCCGTCTTGCTGAACTAATCTCGAGTTCAGTGAGGCGCGTGTTATGATGCTTCTTGACTTGAAGATATAAGCGAAGAGGATTGGGAATGTAAGATTATTCCAAATCCTTGAATATACTTGTGGGCTTCTTGATGATGAGACTTGACGATATAAGCGAGGGGATTGTTGATGTACGATTATTCCAATCCTTGGGTTACACTTGCGGGCTTCTCGATGATGAGACTTGACTAAGAGGTAAATCTTTTCTCGAGTGGAACTTCACATCGGTATTCCTCAATGGTGATGGATATCTGTTTTAATTCGAAAAACTGAGATACCCCCTATCTCAGTTTTTCGAATAAAAACAGATATCTTGATTCTCTGTTTTACTCAGGAACCTCTTCTTCTCTCGATCGCTACCTCGATTATCCTCTTCTTTTCTCCAGATCGAACTATATATACCTCGATTATCCCCTGGTGGAGGGGAGGGGAGATGAGGACCCACCTTTTTGCCTCTCTCCTAGAGCATCACTTTTCAACGTTGTGACCCTTCGACTTTCTGGTTTACGTCGGAGAAAGTGAAATTTCGTCTATTTGGCGAAAATAGACCTGTTCATTGATTGTTATTCTAAAGGCTATCCCACCCTTCTTTGTTTATATAAACGGCCTACGAAATCTGCTGACGGTAATACTTTTTTTTTGGCAAGCGATCTCGAGGATTGTTAGGGCAGCGGGGTAAAGAGGAGGGGAGGAGGTAAAGTATCGGACCATATGGAACGTAACTGTTGACGCTGTGTAACCAAACTAGCGTCTGTTTGTCCTCGCGATACTGATTTCCCCACACTCATGTACTCGTTCTTTCTTACACTTAGGTATCACCTAGCGACTATATGAGATTCATTCTTCTCATCTTAAACTCCGTCGGCACAAGACCCCTATAACTATTATTCTTTGGCCCTTGACTTATAACATCAATAATTCTGCTTTCCAACTTCGTTATCTTTCTCCCTCGACCTCTGTCAAATCCTTGGATACACGATCTCTCTCTCTCTCTCTCTCTCTCTCTCTCTCTCTCTCTCTCTCTCTCTCTCTCTATCTATCTATCTCTCGCTCTCTCTCTCTCTATCTATCTCTCTCTCTCTCTCTCTCTCTCTCTCTCTCTCTCTCTCTCTCTCTCTCTCTCTCTCTCTCTCTCTCTCTTTCCTGGGTTGCGCCCACTTTCTCTACTCAGTGCTTACTGAAGAGTGTGGTCCCATTCCCCAGCCGACGGATTCCTACTCGGGGGGAAAAGCTGGAGGCAATGGACTTCACCAAATGAGAAATAAAGAAAAAGATCGCTGACCAAAAGACGAATAAGTCCCCTGGACCGGACGGATTTCTACCTAAAGTGTTGAAGGAAGTGTGCGATGAAGTATCACGACATCTTTACGCTATCTTTAACATGTCAATCCGGACCAAATGCGTTCCTAGAGACTGGCGTGAGGCGGAGGTGACTCCTATCTTCAAGAAAGGAGACGGTAAACTCATGGAAAGCATCATGGTGGACAAAGTGACGTCGTATTTAGAGTCAAACCTGCTACTGTGGAGTTCCTAGCACGGCTTCCGAAGGCAACGGTCATGCCTGACGAACCTTGTGGAATTCTTCCACTTCGTTTTCAGTGAGCAAGATCGGGACAAGGCGGTGGATGTGGTCTACCTAGACTTTCAGAAAGCCTTTGATAAGGTACTACACCGCCGCCTTCTCCGGAAAGTGCGAGCGCTTGGCATAGACGGAAAGGTAGGCGGCTGGATCGAGAACTGGCTAAGTGGCAGACGGCAACGGGTGGTGGTGAATGGACAGTCTTCTGAGTGGGTGCCCGTTACTAGCGGGGTGCCTCAAGGTTCTGTCCTAGGACCACTACTATTCATCATCTACGTCAACGACATGGACGGTGACATGGTTGCCAAGATTTCCAAATTTGCCGACGATGCCAAGCTTGGTATGAACGTTGCAAAGGATGGAAATGCTGCCCGCCGGCAGGAAGATCTTGGGAAGATTGGGAAGTGGTCGAACACGTGGCAAATGCCTTTTAACGTGAACAAATGCAAAGTGATGCATATCGGCCACAGAAACCCCCAATCTCAGTATATCCTTAAGGGCACTGCTCTCGAATCGAGTGACACTGAGAAGGACTTGGGTGTTACTGTCACTAGCGACCTCAAGTTCTCGAAACAGTGCATTGAGGCAGAGAAGAAAGCCCAAAGGATGTTAGGCTACATAAAGCGCCAGTTTGGATACCGTAACAGGGAGATAGTACTTTGTCTGTACAACTCCCTAGTTCGGCCGCACCTGGAGTATGCCGTACAATTTTGGAGTCCTTCATTCCGAAAGGACATCGCGAGATTGGAATGCGTACAAGCCAGGGCAACCAAGCTGATTCCCTCTATCCGACATAAAAGTTATGAGGATAGACTAAGGGAATTAGATCTGTTCTCGCTGGAAACCCGTAGACTGCGTGGTCAGCTCATCGAAGTTTTCAAAATACTTCGAGGGTTCGACAATGTTGACTACCGGGATATTTTCACACTGAGTGAGAACAGAACGCGCAATCACGGCTTCAAACTTGAACTGAAGCGTTACAACCGCAATCTGTGTGGAAATTTTTTCACTTACAGTATCTGCGGTAAGTGGAACGCACTTCCAGTGGAAGTTGTCAACAGTAAATCTGTTGACCAGTTCAAGTCAAGACTAGACAAAGTCTTGAAAAGTGGCCGTTTAGGGACGCAAAACAATTGAGCAGCCATGTGCCCGCTCGATTGCTAGTCGAAAAGTACCCTCTTTGAATGGACCGTAAGGTCTCTTAGGGTACTTACTTTCCTTGTTACTCTTTGTTACATTATGTCCATGATACCAGATCCACATTAAAACAGTCGAACATACACTTCTTTATCGTTGTGATCCGTCCAATGATGGATCGAAAGGCCGCCTGCTGAGGCAAGTATTAGGCCCAGAGTATGCTGAGTCGTCGACTTTGCTCACTTCCTTGCAGTACACATATAAGGTAGCTACGTCGGTACTATTCTCTATGGTAAAAGCTTGAGGACAATTTCGCCTGAATGGCGAGCCGGGTTGTCAATGCCTATCTTAGCTCGAACCTGTAAGCCGAGACTGTGTAAATTATCAAATTCTGGAATTTTATGATCGTATGGAGACGTTTCTCTTAACATCCCAGTGCATTGGGAGATCATAGTGTCTGCTTTCCATGCATTTTCTTTTTTCTACTGTGAATATGGTTACAACTGAAAAAAATATTGGGCGACTGCATGGTGCATGGATTCTTTTCGACTGGTGGAGGGGCTACACTCTCAGCATTTTCATATGGCAAGGGGGTGTGCCCTTTGCCATCTTTGGAACCTTCCGCGGGTAGTTCTCCCTATTTGCTTTCTCAGGGGCCCCATCCAACCCTCTTCTACCGCAGAGGAGGTTTATTCCCTTCCCAAATCTACGATTGCAGTGGCTGCTCCCTTACCCCATCCATTAGAGTTGCCAATGTGTGACTCCATCTCTGCACCATCGTCGCCCCATCCTTTTGTTATTACAGAGGGTACTCCGAGAACACGCGTGCGGCCCAGGAACGATCGCTGCCAGTTGGAGCGGCTCAATAGTGCTAACCCCGTTAAATGGGCAAGGCATACCGGAACCCTTCGGGTCGTGCCCCCGTCCGCCCTGCAGGCATGCATCTTTTCTCCAATAGAGGTGGGTTCGCTGGCCATAGACACAAGACGAAAGAGTCATTGATTAGGACTGATGAAACTTTGAGGCGGGTAATTGGGTGCCTACCCTGACATAGACATGGTTCCGGAGTTGACCTAGCCTGAGAATGAAATATCTTTTGAGGGAACGGACCTGGGCTTGGTGTCAAACACCGAACCTGAATCAGCACCTTGTAAGCTTCTCCTCTGATTGCTGAGGCGCCCGCGGGCGGAATGCCCAGACAGAGACCAAAGTCGCAAATGCGCTGAGGAGAGCCTCGATTACATTAAGGCCACTCATTTAGACCGTTGGCTTTGAACGCTTTCTGATTATTCACTCCACAGATGTCAGCATGTTAGTCAAGGGCAACACGATCCATCCTACGAGAGCATTAGCTAGGTTAATTGGTTGCGAGCCGAAGGTGACCCATTTCTCGGACGGGGGCTTTTTGGCGAATGCGGTGGACCTTTCCGAGGCGGCCATAATTAGTGCCCTTAGGATGCTTACTGGTTCACCGTTGAGTTGAGACGCCGAACTCTACTATGAAATTCGTGATAGAGTCGTTTCTGCTACTATTCGGAACCCTTGTGTGGGTTCTATCCACCCCGGGCGGTCTCCCGGTAAAGGTGGTGGCTCAAAGGGCTCACATCCAGATTCGGCTAAAACCAGGGCTCTCCCCGCTCTCTCAACTTGATCATTTCCCTTAGGGCGAAACGGCCGCGCGCCTCTACCAAATGTAGACTTGCAGGAGGCAATCCCACTAGAATGTAGCCGCGAGGCCGTCTTCAGGTGTTTCTGAAGCTGCCCCACGAAAGGACAGGACCAAAGGAGCTTCGGCTTCGAATTCCCTACCGAACGAATGCTGGACTGTGTCGCCCGGAAACTGTGAATCCTCCAAAGGATGGACCGCCGATACCGAAGCTGCTCCGCCCGCAAAGTTTTCGAAGCAGATAAGGAAAAAGCCGCGCATAACAATCCCGACTTCCCCCGATAAGTCCTTTAAAGCGTCACCAGATTCAGCACATAATTCGGCCAACAGCACCTAGAGTTCTGCCTCCGTGAAGTGGGCGGCCATTCTCGCGAGGTTCTTCTATTTGAAGAGGAGCTGCGCTTCTCCGATTTAGGCCTAGCGGGCATATTCCTTCAAGGCAATGGCTGCGGACTTTCAGCAACTGGAAGTAGCTGCAGAGGCTCTTCTCCTCCCGTTCCCAGTTGATATAATTTTTCAGGAGACCATCCTGAGCGCGTGCCGATTTCGACGTAGGGACTTCTGCCGCATCGTGGCACAGTTTTAGAGCCCTTTCTACTCCTTGGGGATTTGAACGGTAAACACCCCCTCTAGGGACACTACTCGATCAATCCCAGGGGTCAGGTTCTTGCCGACTTGATCGACAAGCTAGATATAGGTGTTCTAAATGGGGGTGAGTCTACGCATGTCTACCAAAGAACCGCTTCATTTTAGAGTATTAATATCTCTGGATCCACAGCCTGATTTGGGGTGGGAGGTGGTGATGACCTCCGTAGTAGTGATCACTTTCCCATTCAAATATCTTTTTTTTTTGCCGCTTCTACCTGAACTGTGAGGTAGCCCGCCTTTCCCGGAAATGACTGACTTTTCTGTCCCAGTCGAGGAGTTTAGGTAGGTAACCTCATCGAAAATGGCCGAACTACCTATTCCTAGAACATCTGTTCGTTTTGCACGCCGTACGCTTCCTTAGTGGAAAGCCAAGTGTGAGACGGCCCTCAGAATTGGCTCTACAACCCAACTAACTTTATCAGTAAACTTTCATTTTTTTCTTATTAGATTTACTTAAGATTATTGATATAAATTATAAACAGTAACATATCCAGAACGCTTTCCCGAGGAACGCCACTACTCACTGGAGCCTAATTTGAACTACCACCAGTTATAACACCCCTTTGCTTTCGGTTTGCAAGTCAGTTCTTTATCCTCTTGTGCAAGTTCCTACTTATTTCAAGAATTTTCAATTTAATACAGTCTTTATTGAGGAACGATATCAAATGCTTTTTGAAAATCCAAAGAAATAATGAGAACGGCTTTATGTTCATCGTAAATTTTTATCATCTCGTCAAAGAATTCTAAAAGGTTAGTGAGGCATGAATGCTTGCGGCGAAAACCATGTTGGCTGCTTTTTATTAGATTTTGAGATTCTAAATTTGTGATGATTTTATATATCTAAAATAATAGATTCGAGAAGTTTACCGACTATTGGCGTCAAGCTAATTGGTCTATAGTTAGTTGGATCGTATATATGAACCTTTTTAAAAAAATAGGGTAAGATTAGCTTCTTTACAATCCTATTGTATGCTACCTTCGTTTAAAGAGTGGTTGAAATTTTGGTATAAAGTCTTTACTAATTCATTTTTTTAGTTCTTTTAAGTGGATCGGATATATGTATCTTGTCCGTTCCTGGAGATTTTGCGAGTTTCATTTCATTAATATAGTTCATTATTTCGGATTCACTGATTCTAACCTCTGAGAGTACGAAATTTTCGGGTAAATTAGACCTCGAGATAGAATTGGTATACTTCAAGTATTCTCGTTTGTAAATACGCTCGCAAAGTGATCAGTTTGAACCCTAAGGAGTATCATTTACAATCATACTATCATTTGAAGTTATTGGACCTATAGTCTTCTTAAATGGTTTTCTTATTGTTTACATATGCGTAAAGTCTTTTGAGGTCAGTTTTAGCAGTTCTCACAATTTTCATTTTCTTGTTGTCGTTTCGCAATCATTTTTTGACTTCCCTAAGGTAATAAATGTATCGATCTCAATAATCAACAGAACTAATATTTGATTTTATTAGTTTATAATAAATATTTCTGCTTTTAATGTCTTGTTTACCCATAGAATACGTTTAGAGATATTACACTTCAAGGTATGTATCGCGCTAATTTTTTTTCTTATACAAGAAGTAATTTTTAAACCTTGTGTAAATTTCTGTTACGTTTTCTGCAGCAAGTTCTCCTTCTCGATCTATGTATGTTATTCACTCTAGACCTAAATCTATTTAAATTATAGTGCCGGAAATCAGAAATAGATCATTGGTTCTCTAATTATTTTTTGAGCAGGTTAGACTGAATCTTATAATGTTATGATCACTTACCAAATGCTTCCAACGCGTACTTTCTGTACTAAGCTTTCATCAGTCAACAATATTAAATCTAATATGTTTTCCCCTTGAGTTGTTTCTTTAACATTCTGTAGAAGAAAGTATCATTTCGTTTTCAAAGTCGACATTTGAAAAACTAAATTCACCGAAAATAACCGATTCTTTCTCTCTAACCATGTTAGTTAGTACATTAGACATACGTCAGTCTTTCTCTTAGCTTTGATGAGGCAGTCGATAAACAGCTATTAATGAAATTTTAATATCGTCGGTTTTTTATGTATACTTGTACTCCCCCTCGTCTTTCTTAAACATTATGTAACTATCTATTTGTTATTCTCCTATCAAATCTATATTTGTATTAATCCAGCTTTAACTAATTACTATAATTTTTTTCAATTTCTATAAGCGCTTGAAGTTCATGTATTTGTGTAAAAGCACAATAGTTGATCGATCCTTTTTGCATCGTTACTGATTCGCTCAAGGTCGCTGGGGGTTCCGTTCCGGACCTACTGTTCTCGCTACTCCGAGAGAATTTATTTGCATTCCATTATCCTGTAACATACTGAGACACTCAGAAATATTATTTCACAACTCAGAAAATTTAGCTCCATCCTGACAAAAAAACTCTTAAGATAATTAATAATGCATGTTTTTTTCCGTAGAAATTGTTTGGTGCCTCTAACTTTTGGCAGAATGCTTGAAAAGATAATTTTGTTACTTCTCTCCTTCACTCACCTCAAAAGCTGCCTGTATCACATTAAAAGTTCTTCGGACCTAGTGGAAAATAAGTTGTTATTTCCAAATGTACGATGCATGCCGGATCTCGTGCTGTTCCGTTCGTGAAATCTTCGACTGTAACTCCTGGATGCATGATCTCTTTCTTTTCTTATTGGTAGGTTACTCACTAAGCGTATCTCGACGTCGCCCTATTCCTGATCTAAAATAGAGAAGCAATTTATCGTTAATACTGGAAGTTCCAGCTGAGCTAATGGCAGTATCTCATTGTTCTGGTATTTATAGTTCGTTCCATTCACATTTAACATTGTCTGTTGTCGAATTCCATGGCTACCAATATTGACTTAGGTTGGATAGTTCAGAATTCATTGGAGTCGGGCCATTTAAGCGAAATGATAAAACGTCCTCTTTTTCAAGAACTGTTGGTTGAAAAATGGCGTATAGAGTTTGGAATCACTTAGTTTATTGTAATCCTTACATTTGACTTAAATCTAAAAATGTGTATTTTCTAAACCACGCGATTTAAGCTGAATATCTTTTAGGTTTCATCGAAACCCTAAAGCAGATGGTGCATATGTCATGACGGAAAATACGCCTCCATGCACACGCACATATGCCCAATCCATTGTCTTTTTCTTCCCTCTTTAACTAAAATATAAAAATAGACGGAGAAAAGTCCCTCCCTTTAAGAAAAGTCTGTCGGAGAAAGAAAACGGACGGCTTAAGAAGCACTCAACCTTCGTAAACTGGAAAAGCTCTGCGAGTTTATAATCTAATTGGACGCTGCAACAAGGGAGTGGAGGCAAACCACTTTCGAAAGGTTAATGGGACGACGTCGCAAAGTTAGAAGCTAAGTGCGTGTGTGCGTCGGCCCTCGTCCCCGAATTCAGGTTATAGGCTTTGAAACCATCCTGTCGCTATTCATAGACAGAGTCGTTAATAGAATTTAGACGCGGAAACGAAGAGATGCTCCCCTCCCTTGTCTCTCTAGGTTTCTTTTCTTTGCACCATTTAAGTTTGCTAAATAGCTTTTAAGATATTTGAAGGGAGAAGAGGGGGAGGTTGTGTCCCCCCAAGTTTGCGCGCAAGGGAAATGTTATCAGCCAAATAACAGTTAATATTTAGTAGAAACAATATTGGGAGAGACGTATGTATTAAGTGATAGATAATATTAACCCGTATCTCATGGCACATACACGTATGTACACGTACATGTGCAAAAATGGAGTTAATATCTGGCTCCTGCTTGGAAGAGAGACGCGAGATTTTTTAGGTTTGTTTCTGCGCGAATGAGCGACTGGGAGTCAATTTCCTTTTGAGGGGAGATTCACTCCCAACCGGGCCGGGGTGGGGACAAACTAAGGTAGGGGCTCCTTACTCCTTTCCCAACCCTCATCGGATCCGATCGAGGGAGGCTACCAGGGCCAAAATGGAGGACTCCCGACCGTCGTGAGGCGAACTTATCTTGGTCTTCGAATTCATCTTTCGTCAATTTATATTTCGGGTCTCTTTCCTTAAAGTTTTCCCCTCTAAACTCGCAAATCATTTTCCCTCTAGACAGGAAATTTCCCTCTCCCCTCATCCCTAAGATTTTGCCGCCTCTCGCCTCTGATCTCCGTCTCATCTCTCGGATTTCCCCTCGTTGCTATGGTGAGGGAAGGAGGCGCTCTATGGCACCCTTTGGGGTCTTTTATCGTCCTTTTTATTAGGGGGGGAGGGAGCGATGCCGCTGATTTATTTTTCACGAAGGCTGAGGCACCGGACTTCCTCAACCTGTGATACCCGGAACCCGGAGCATGCATTTTTAGAGCAAAAACCAACGAGGGCATCTCCGTCGGACAAAATAAAAGTGAAGGTCATTGTGAAAGTGGTGAATTGGGGGAAACAAAATTAAGTGGAAAAGACGCCCAGTTAACCAATAGTCTATTCGGGTTATAGTTAGGTCGCGCAACTCTCCTAAACCTCTCCCCATTTTGTGAATACGGATCCTTATTTTGGAGGACGAGTGGTCTACCAGGGGTAAAGCTCCTAAGATACGTGAAACTTTGAAGAACACCACGCTATCCTTACCCCTGTGCCCCCGGGGGTCTCAAACTACCTTGTTTTTATTCCTTCTAGACCCCCCCCCTCTTCTCTCCTCTCCTCTCTTATTTGCCACTTTTTGCACCCACCCCTTCTCGCCTATTTTCATGGCCGACGGCTAATTTTGTATGCTGGTTGCCGACTAGCTTCCCATTTTCTCACCCCTTTCTTTCCCCTTTATCCCTTTACGTCATTGTCCCGCGGGTGCGCCGCCCCACGCAGAGTGTTGCCAGCCGACTCAACCGGTGCCTCATCCTTCTCTGGTGTGGGCTTTTGTGTCCCGCGATTAAAAGAAGAAATACTTCAAGGATCAGCCTCAGCGCGGTTCCCGGTGAAGGAGATTTCCCCTTTGCCAAGCCTTTCCCTCTGGGAGCTTCCCTCCATTGTCAGGTGCCACCCCCTCCCCACCTATGCTCACTCGTGAGACCCTCCAAACGAATGTGGGGTCGGTATCAGACCCTTATGGGACTTGCCCCTGAGTAGTACCTTTCTTGAGAGCCGGTGTGCCGGTCCCCGCATGCCCCCCCCCCTTTTCGGTGGCGTATGCCCCATCGTAGCTGCGTCAGTGACCCCACGCTCCAAAATGAGGTCTATGTTCATTAATGTTCATTTCCATTCTCCTCCAGCGACAGCACAGCTATATTTATTAGAGCTTGAAGAGCCTGAGAAGAAGGAGCAAGCAGGACAATACCATCAGCATAGGCAGCGATGCTGTAATGGTAGACCCCCATGCGACACTAGGGCGGGTCATACTCTAGTATTTTATGAAACTGGTGATGAGGGGTATTCAAATGATGAATATTGGTGAAAAGAACATACTTTGGGCAGAAAAGTTAAATGTAGATTGATCTAACCTACATCAATTTGAAGTTGAAATATTGTTAGTTCTGGGTCATTTACTATATTTTACTATTATTTTAGTTACCCATAAAAGATCAAATTTACCGTTTTCTATCATCAATACCTTTATGTAGTCTGAAAGATAGTTGTCTAAAAAAATGTAAAAATGTATTAGAGAGACATGAGAAGTAGGAAACTTGTTAAAAATTACCCTTAATTTAGTTTGGTCTAACTCCAAAATTGCAAGTAGCCAGTACTCATTACTTAGTGGAAGGCAATATTCCATTAGTGTTGCCAGTTCTGGTAAATATTGTAACTGGTAACTGTTTATAGAGAATTCACATTTTATTTGAATGCTAGTAAAGGCTGTGTATAATTTTAGAATAACATAATTATTTGGTAGAGATTATTTCTTAATCTAAGTACCATCTTTTCATTTGCAGATATACCTGCGATTAGTGTGACAATGGCGAAAATCGAGATAAGGTCCAAATCAAGTTCTCATCTGACTAATTTTGTTGGGACTGGGCAAGAGCTGATGGTGTCTGAGTTACCAACAATAAGAGATATTTTGAGGTACGGCTTCTACCTGAGGGAGCAAAGTGAAGATGAGCGGAGAAATTATGAAGTAGACCAGCTGGTAAAAGACGTATATCAGGGCTTGATTAATCAGTGGACCAAAGCTAATGTTCTCTTTAAACCACCTGTTGTAAATCAAAAGGCCACAATAATATCAAAGCTTAAGGAGGTGTGGAAGGAGGCAGTAAATGTTTCCCTTGGTAAAGGAAAAAAATTAAGTAAAAGAGAGGTTCATTGCAAAACTAGATAAGTTATTTGATATATTGAAATGCAAATGTTAAATTTCCAGTTGTGGGTAAGTAGGTTGTAATGGCTGTGAGACTGAAGCCCACATTAACTGATGTTGTAGTAAAGAGAAAAAAATACCTACTAGGGAACTGGCCTTTATTAAAGGACAAAAGGAGAAGGTTGGAAGTAAAGGTACCTTTCAAATTGGAGGTCCTGATATTCCAGAACATAATAGACAATTAAGAGCTTCAGAAAGGAAAGAAAAAAAAGGATAGCAGAAAGAAAGAGAAAAAGTACGGAGGGGAGCGCTGTTTTAGCAGGAAAAGCAGCATGAAAAGAAATCGAGCATTTTTTGTCAGAAGGTGAAGATCTGGAGGCAGAAAATTCTGATGGTGACAACAGTTTGGGTGATGAAGTAACTTTTGAAGCTGTCCAAGAGCCGGAATCTTCCACCAGGAATAAAAAGAATTATGATGAAATTCCAAATATTGCTCTTGCTAGTATATGGTATGGCATCGGTTTGAGACCAACTGCAGCTATAGCAACAGCAGCTTTAATAGATGCTGGATTCATTACTGAGAAAGATACAAGTGAAGTAATTGATAAGAATAAAGTTTAAAAAACACAGGAAAAGCTAATGACAGTTATTGAACATGAGTTTGATGAAAACTTAAGGAAGGATGGGGGAATTTCTTGTGTTCTCTTTGATGGACGAATTGATGTGGCAAATTGTTTCCAGAAAAAAACAAAAGAGGAACATTACACTGTCATCAGTGAGCCTGGGAGCAATTACCTCTTCCACTTTGTAACAGAAAAGGCTACAAAAGAAGAATCACATACAGAGAAGATCGTTAAGGCTATGTTTGGATGGCTGAGGAAAAGGGGTTCGGATTAAAGCTTAATAGCCATTGGAGGAGACTCCACTAATTTAAACACAGGTGTAAATGATGGAGTAATGCGAAAAATGGAGCTCCATTTGGGCAGAAAGCTTGTTTGGTTGGTCTGTAACCTGCACACTGGGGAACTCCCTCTCCATCATCTAATTATCAACCTGGATGGCTAAACACTATCTGACAACAGATATTCCGGACCAATAGAAAAGATCCTTTACTCTGTTACAGACTTGGATATCAACCCAAATTTCACTCAAATATCTTTAGGTCCTCCTCTTACCAAGATACCTCAGGAAGTGGTGCAAGATCTTTCCACTGATCAACACTACGGCTATAGAATTGTATCGGCAATCAGAGATGGAGTGCTTCCTACAGGGCTTTCTCTATTGGAAATAGGACCAGTAAACCACAGTCGCTGGCTGACGACAGCTAACAGACTTCTTCGACTGTGAGTGTCAAAGCATAAACTCAAAGGAAAAGCCTTTAAGAATCTACGACTGATTGTTGAGTTCATCATTGGTATATATTACCCATGCTGGTTTAACGGTAAGATTAAGCACTCTTGGACCTAGGGACCTAGGCAGATTCTTTATCAACTTCGCTACCTTAAGTCTCAGAGGAAGGAGGTGTTGGATATTGTTTTGCCAACTGTTAAGAGATCAGCTTGGTATACATACAGTGAAGCCATCCTCCAAACCTCCCTATGCTCTGAAGATTATGCGGAGAGAAGTGAAGGGGTGAAAAGAATCCAGACCATCAGGGGAGAAGGGGACCCAGATACTCAACTAGGAGACTCCTTTGTAAGGCTTAGAAGGACACCAGACATCGATTGTGATGCTACCACGATTGGAGATCTGATCAATTGCTCAGATGATGTCTCTGAGCCACTTCTCACTTGCTCTTTAAGTAGTTCTGAATTGAAAAACTTTATTGACTCTCATATGAAAGTACTTGACTGGCCTTGCCATACACAGAGCATTGAGAGGGTTGTAAGAATGGTGACTGAAGCTTCTTCGAAGTATTTTTCACATGAAAAGAGGGATAGATGAATCAGGGCACAAGAGACAACTAGACGTCTGATTTGCAAGAATGAGTCAAAGCAAGATGTGTGTGTTCTGGTGAAGTTTAACTTTTGAATATGACCCAAAGTGACCCATGCAGCTATATGGGGAGCTTTGCATACACTTTTCTTACTCAATAAACATGTAAATTTGAAGTTCTTTGTTTGTGTGTACTTGGGTTAAATAAAAATAGGTTACATAAGCTCGTGACGAAAGGGAAAAATTTACTTTTATTTAAATGGAAATTGATGTAGGTAGGAGCAATTGTATAACAAAATAAAGTTCTTTTTCAAAATCTACACCAGAAAATCTATCATTGAAGCACCCCTTATTAAAGAATTTAATGAAAATATATGGTTGCCCCAAAGTATGGACCCGCTCTAATGCGACACCCAAGACGCGAGGATCTGACTGTTTCTAGCACACTATTGATGTACAGATTGAATAGGAGAGAGGAGATTACCTCCCCCCCCCCCTCCCTGTATCACTCCATTTCCAACTTTCCAGGAAACGACAACTGACTGATTCGTCAGCATATTCTTAATGATATTAATTAGGTACGGAGGACCTTTGCTTTTTACTAACTTCTCAATCAGCACTCAATAATTTACGCGGTCAAAAGCTTTACTGAGATCTAAAAAACAGGCGTATATTTTGGAACCATTCGAGTTATAGTGATACATAACCTCTTTCAACGCCATCATGGCTGTGGAAGTAGAGGTTTTTTTTCTAAGGCCAAACTGGTTGCTATCGATTGTAATGTTATTTAATTCGGGTAAAATACAATATTCAAATACTTTGAGCAAATTTGAGGAAATCATTATTGGGCGAAAATTGGAAGAGCAATTCAGGTTACCTAATTTGTTCTTCACAACTGGCCTAATTTCCTCTTTCGTCATTCCACTAGGAAGATGGGAATGTAGTAGCATACACGAAAATATTCTGCTAATGAAACAATTTAAGATATCAGAACCATATTTCAAATGATAAGAATGGACATTATCATTACCCAATCCTAGTTTGAGATAGTGAACTGCATTTGAAACTATCTGATTTATTTTTCTAATGTTCGTAAATTTGTCACAGGGTTCTCTAAATTTTGAATCAAAAGAACCAGGTTTGTTCTGGCAGTTACTGCTGTCAAATACTAATTCGAACTTATTGCTGAAATTATCGGAATACGATCATGACTGTCTTCGCCATTATATCCTTGTTGACGTATTAATCTCCTGTGCAGGTTTACCATTCCTAATTTATTCCTTACTTGCTCTACATAGGTCAAGTTTGGCTTTGAATTTAGCTCTACTCTCTTTCATATCTTCATATAAGCCACCTGGCCTTGGTTTGCCAGCCTGTCTCCAACGTTGGAAACATCTCTGGCTTTAGAGTGAAGATCTTTGCAGAGATCATTCCAACCAGGAACGATCTTTGACCATCTCTTCCTACTGACCTTAAATTCCTCAGAGAATTTAAGCAAGGCTGTAATTAAGAAATTGTAAGCATTATCTAACAGTAATCTGTGATTTTCGGAGTTACAGTATCGTGATCTACAGTCAAGTAGTTCGTTTTCATAGTTCAGCAAAATTGAGTTAAGTTTATCTGAGTAGCCTCACTTATCATCCTCAGAGAAGTTAGGCCAGTTCACAACATGATTCGGGTCAATGGTGTTTCTCATATCATTACAAACATGAGTAGGACTTATTATAGGCATAGTAAATAATACATGAAAGTGGTCACACACAGAATATCCATAACCTACAGAGAGGTCATCAATCAGATTGGGGCGCGACACGATAACGTGATCTAGCCAGTTGGTAGAGTTGTGGGCTGGACTCAGATAAGTGAATGTATCCATCGGTATGATGGCATCGTCCAGGCGAAGTTGTAAATTATCCACAAATCCGTGGATTTGTGGATAATATAGATATATAATATAGATATAGATATATATAAAAAAACTCGCCTGCTCTTCTACTCACGTGGAACATTACTCATCCGAACCTGAGCTCATCACTGGTTTATCCATTTTTGTCTTGTCTGTTTTCATTCAGTAGTGTGAGTCCACAGCCCCTGATCAGAATAAAGGAGGCGAGAGGAAGGGCTGGGAGATGACTACCTGTTTTGGCACTTTGCGACTTATGTTAAAGGAACAGGGTTGGTGTTTATGCATGTTATTATGGCTATGAAAGCTGCTTTCATTGTTTTCCTCGCGGGTGATCCGTGAGTGTGATGTTGAACCGTCTTGCACTAACATCTTGTCTGCGCCCTTCTAAGTCTCGCTGAAATAAGTTAGATTACCTGCCGCCAGACACCCTGTATACCATGGAGTTCCGGTTTATCTCCTTAGATGATTTAGAGCAACAGACTTCACCACTGGCTTGGGGTGGCTGATAGGAATCTCACATTCCATCTCCTTTCGTCAGTAGTCGCGCGTTAGTTGACTCGATGACTATCCCTTTAGCTTACCTCATGAATGCGCCCTTTATGTGCCTTTCATCCTGCGCGAATAATTCTTCGTTACATATAATTTGTGCACACGGGAAGAACTCGATGATGAAGTCCAGTTTAGTCTGATTTTCATGGACCGGCAAGTAGTGGATACGGTCATCTTTGTTGGTTGGGTTTCTGTAGAAGAAGAATCTTAATTCTTAGTCGGTCCTATGTAGCCTGTCGTCTCCTTCAACCGTGAACTTGCTGTTTGGAGGAAGTTCATTGTTCCTCTGTAAAACCTAAGGACAAAGCTTCGCCGAGCGTATCCTCTACATACCTACCTGACCCACTTACTGTCCGTCTCCATCTTCTCCATGAATGGGCAGGCAAAAACGACGGACAGAGATCCCATGATCATTCTATATAATTGTTGGTAATCTTAACCCTAGAAATCGAAGGTGTTAAACTTCACTAGTTTAAAAAAAATAAATGTTGAGAGAAAGAGTTAATGACTCTAATCTATCCCTGTTGACGTCCCTGACGGCGTCCATAGCTTCTTGAACCTGAACGTTGGTGAAGAAGGTACTATCGAAACTTTGATTTTGAAACTTACTACATGTAACGTCTCCATGAGATTGGCCGAGTTTCTGAGATTGGCAGGCTGATGTTACCTATCATACTTGGTATGGATCGGGTAAGTTACTTGGTCAGCTTATGCGGAGCACTACCTATCCCCGACCACATAGGCCTCATTGTTAAGTTTGGTTTATGTGTTTTATGTGATAATGTCATGGTCGGGTTACTCTGTCTCTCTTCAAGCAAGGGAATGAGCTTCTTTCTCCTTCCCAGTCGTCTGAGGATCCTCCTCGATACATTGTTGAAAGTGAGTGATTCCCATACCGGCAGCATCCGGAAGGTAGTTTTTATCGTCCCTAGGGTCTATGATTACTACGCCGCCCTTGTCGCTGGAATAAATCAGATATCACCGTTGCAAACGAGGCCTTGGAACACACCCATGTACCTCTAGATCACTTGTGGTTGTAAGGTCTGCAGCAGCATGGAGTGCGGGGATGATTTCCTGCGTAAATTCGATTTATCCCCAGAGGGCTAAGAAGGTAGTTGCAGAAGTTGTTCCACGCGGTCCATCGACGGAGCCTTTCCAGTTTACTGTTGGCATGTGACGCGTCGCGTCTAACGTCCCTCCCAGGATCTGTTGAATGGCAACCGACCTTATCAACCATGGCCGCCAGTTTACATACTTCCTTCTCCCCGAATCAAACACAGTAAAGACTGCAACGAAGATAAAGTTGGGGGTAAAGTGTGTGGTATCGTAAAATTGGACAGTAAAGTGGTTAATAGGCATTCATCTCCCCTCCCAGATATGACCTCACTTCCATTTGGTCCTTTCCAATAAATTTTATTTTACTCGTAACTGTACCATTTATAATTCCCTCCTTATTTCCCCTCACACCAATATCTTGGGTCAATGGTGTTTCTCATATAGCTATCCCAACACCCACATATACGTTATACATGTGGACGCATACAAACTTACACACACACACAGACACACATAATTTGACAGCAGAAGATGCATTGTTAGTTTCTTGATAACTTTTTAACTCCCATATGTGACTATCCCCTAAAAAAAAAATATTCTTTTTTAGGGGAGAGTCACATATGGAAGTTAAAAAAGTTATCAAGAAACTAAACAATGCATCTTCTGCTGTCAAATATAGCCATTACTATATACAACATGGCCTCCTTATAAAATATATATATATATATATATATATATATATATATATATATATATATATATATCATCACTAACTCTATAATTTAAGAAGGGGATTTTTTCGAGTATTTGAATAATAATTTCATTTTAGTTTGGTTGTGACTTATGTTTTTTCCCAAAGTTATTTCTAATAATTCTTTCATAATATCAAAAAACAAAATAGTGAAGTTCAGAAATAAATATAAGTATCGAAATTTTGTGAATTTTTTAAAACCTAAAGAATTACAAATGGTGAAGTTCCGAAAAAAAATTATATATTATCTTCTATAACTATATTTTATCAACGTGATATTTTGAAAAGGAGGAAATTTAGTTTAAAGTTCCTTTTATTTTTTTTTATAATTGGCGAAGTTCAGAAAATTTAGAAAGATTTTACCATGGCTGCTTTTTTTTTAATTTTAATCTTAGCAGTTAAGCCATTGCCTGGTTATGTCTATTAAAATTCTTAATTACATCATCTAAGAGATCGCTTCTTAACGGTACGTATATAGTAGTATCAGATAATAAAGTTGCGATATTTTCTAAATACAATGTTTTATTCATTATTACACACATGTTGGATTTATCAGCTTTTCTAATATGCAAATCCTTGTCCATTTGATCTGGAGGAAACGTTTAAAACCTGTTTTTATCTTGTCTTGTCCCGGTCACTTCATTTTTACCCCACGCGATTTCTCCTTCAATAATTTTGGCTTGTTCTCTTTCTTATGATTTGGTTTTACGGGACTTGATTTAGTGGAGGGAGTGACGAGGCCGTTCCCCCAACCCCTAAAGGCGATAGAAAGCCTCATTTATAGCAAAATTTATGGGCCTAGAACCGATCCATCTCTAATGTGGAACAGGCGACAGCAACAAGAGGACGCGAATTTTTCAGCAAAAACAAGGTTTATTACCAGGTCGTTGTTTGTATTTGAGAAGAGAGAGAGAGAGAGAGAAACGGACAGACTGACAGAGTGGTTCTTTTATTTTAGAGCCCATCTTGCGACTGCCTACTTGGTCGCCCGACTTACCAGAGACTGACAGAGAGGGAGAGTCTTCAGAAACAAGTACATCAAGAGACATTAGTATCCATACCGAGGAGATACTATTAAGTTGTTAATCAATCAGTTAATGTTAGTTTTAGAGAAAAAAAATAATTCAAACTGTTTAAACATACCTGCAGTAGTGCCTATGCCTTTTTCTAAGCTGCAAAAACGTTTAGGTGCTGCATGAATTGTCTTAAAGAGAAAGTTTACGTGTGAAGTCTTGCATTGGCTCGAAATGTCCGTGAGCCATTTGGAGACGAAATTGTTATAGGAGATGAAAAGTGGGATTTTACTACAATATTAAGCACAACAAATAAGGCTTGATCACGAACAAAACCCAATCCTACAGCATGAGGCTGTGCTTTGCATTTGGTAAGATGGGAAATGAGTTAATCATTGTAACCTCCTCAATAATAAGCAAAGAGTTATTGCAGACCTAACTGTTTAACAATTGCAAAGTTTAAATGAAGCTGTTGAACCTAGACGTCCTTCGCGGTTCTACCCAAGGGGTATCGTCTTATTCTATGGTAATGCACGCCCACACGGGGCGCCAAGTTTGACAAAGAAAAAAACATATTGATCTCGGTTGTGAAGTTCTTCCTAGTCTTCCATATTCACTCTTTACAACATCGCCTATAAATGGCAGACTGTCGTGGTATTGTAAGGACCGAGTGGTGGTGTAGGTACATAGGTTTGTTACGTACTTGAATAACTCCTTGATTACGTTTTCTCTAAGAGTGTTATATTATTTTACGTTATTTAATCTTTGAGGATTTCTAGTGCCATGTCAGCGTTTCGAGGATTGAATTAAATACTTAGTAATTAAGCCTTTTACTCTAACGACTCTTCTCCGAGCGTCTTTCGCTTGCCCCTAAAGGCATCTTCTGGCTTTTAGTCGCAGCTCCTATAATTTCGTCTATGACGCGAAATTAGATCCCAAATCTTTGGGGAAATAGTGCCTGTTTACCCCTTGTTGTTGCCCCTGTTCTCCTTCCCTTCGTATTGTTATGCTCGCTGGCACAAAAATCTGTTGATTCGTACTTCTCGTGGTAAGTAATAGGGTTACACTGCCAAGCGCCAGGACGTTGTGGTGACCGAACAGGGCCTCTGTTTTTAGGATGGGATATCGATTTCCCTACACAGACTCTTTTCTGATATGAAAAGAGGAGTAAAAGGATGTTAAATCAAATATTTCATTAAAGCCGAATCAATTCTTCAAGAATGGAATCCCCTGCCAATTTAACCGATGTGAAAGCAATTCCTGGAAACTACTTTGCCGAACTTCTTTTTCTTTTTGAATATTAACAATGATTTTAATTAAGTAAAAAAAAACGCTATTTAAAGCGATACTTGTGTAAAAAAAAAAAATAATGGTTTATTTATATGAAATTTATTATGCACTGAGGAAAACCAACTTGCGGTGGTCGATAGTGTGGGAGCCTCGAGGAATTTTGAACTCGAAGTTGGTGGAGTTCTTTCATGCACATCTCTCCGGCAGTATCGATCATGCCAAGGAGAGGCCCACCTTTTGTTGTTCGGGAGCTCCAATTCATCGAATTTAAGAGATCCAGCCCCGAGTGGTCTAAAGGGTGGTTTAATTGAGACCAAAGCGGCTGCTCGCTGCCTCAATGTGCGTGGTTCGAATCCCACCCCAGCTCGGATTTTTTCGAAGTAAGAAATAAAATATTTCTGAAGAAAAATTATTCTGTTTTCTCTTTCCTTTTCCTGCGGTGAAGTTGGATATTTATATATATATATATATATATATATATATATATATATATATATATATATATATATATATATATATATATACTTTTAAGAGCGCAATACCAAAGAGGCCGTGACACGCACAAAGTGTGTAAGGAGGAACATGTACGGAAAGTGGTGAAGTTGGGAAAAGTGCAAGATTTATCTAGCTACAAATTCTCCTGCTATCATTGGGGCCCGGAAGGCACGCGAACATCCAGATCCGTAAAAAGGACACGGAAGGGGGAGGAGGTAGTTGAAGAAAGGGGCGGGATTAATGCTTGGAGTTAAGGGGAGGGGAGGGGGGTAAAGGCCATGACCAAGGATATATGGACAAAAGCTGTTGAGGAGAGACTTGTAAAGAAAGTGACCCAAAATAGTACATTGTAAATGTTTAGAAGGAATAAAGCCCAGGTAGTCTAAACTTATTTGAGACTGCTGAGACCAGATGGTGTGGCGTTCCTCCTAGTACCAGATTTAAGTCCACACGGAACCCCCTCACTCCCACCTCCCCCTTGCGGGGACGTGGAGTTGTGTCACTTATACGTTCGTCTAAGGGGGGAGGGGGAGTGCTACCCTCATATAATTTGCCACGGCCTCTAGGGGGTGCGGGGTTCCCCCCTCTCTTAAAACATAGTCGTAGATGGTTTTCACCCCCCCTCCATTTACGAACACATTTTACCCAGCTCCCCCCTTTTTTCCTCTCGAATACCCCCCACCCTCCCCTTCGTCCCCTCAGGACCCCTTCAGATGGGTGAGACCCTTAATTAAGGGAGGGCGCCCCCGAGCCGGACAGTTTGAGCGAGGGGTGATTGTAGGCGGCATCTAAATACTCGCTTTTGGCACTGACCCCGGGTCAATTAATGTCCGTCGCGGCGCCTCCAATTAGAGGCGTGAGGACTCCTCTCGTCCACCTCCTCTTCCTCTCTCGTTTTCCTCCGTCTCCTCGTTCGATCTCCCCTCGTTTGTTACTGTCAATTTTCCTGTTATTCCTCTCGTTTTATACAGTTTTCTACCATCACGCTTTACCCCCCTTCCCTTATATCCTCTCTGATTTTGATCGCCTATATTCCCCCTCTCCTTTGTCAGTCTCTCAATTCTTACTCCTTTGCCACGCCCGCTTAGCAATATCCCCTAATGTTCATTGTCATTTAACTCTCTTTTACCCTACCCCTTATTTAACTGACTTTTATCACTCCCCTCTTTACATTGTCCTTTATCAGTCTTCCCTCTTATCAGTGTCCCTCATTTGCTCTGGCTTCGGTCTCCCCTATGTTCTTTTCTCGTCTCTTTGGTCTTTATCCAATTTTATTCCCCCTCCCGGCGTTGCATGCTTATGGACTTTCAGCCCGTCGACACTTGTCCTTTCCCCGCCAATTTGTTTGCATGGTTGTGTTTTATTTCGCGTTTGGTGAAAGGTGGAATGAGTTGGATTGTGATCGGTCGTTTGCTGGGTAACGCGCCCCGTAAGGGGCACGGCGATTTGCTTTCCTGGCGGCTGTGCTGACGGGACTCAGCGCCCCGTCGGGCAACAACTTAGCTTCTTTTCCTTCTTTCTAACACCCTCTTCTTACCCTGCTTCCTCACTTTCCCTACAACCTCTCCCGCAACTTTTTCTGTACGGCTTCGAATTTAACAGGGTAGACACCGACCAGCTTCCTCTGATCTAACCATCCCAGATCGGGGCTGAGGGGTGAAGGGACAACGCCCCCTCACTCCTGAGCTCCGTTTTGGGGTGGTGGGTTTTTAATACCCTGCCTTACCCCCACCCTCATTTTCCTCACATACCCTTTCTCTTTCCTTTCACGCTGTATCAATTATACGCCCAGCCCAAGGTGGAGCCGCCTGGCCACTGAGCGGGAAGGGTGGTCTCGAATGGCGGCAGCTGGCTTTGCTGGTACCGTAATCACCCCTCGCAGAGCGGGCTACTGCGTGGGGTGATTGCCGTTTGCGTCCCGTGATACAAACAGGGCTACCAGGCCCAATGATGGAAAACTAAAAAGAATTCTCCACTTCCCCTTTACCACCTTCGGAGACGTTCTCGGGTGCTCCATAGCAGAAAAGGATCTCCCCCCTCCCTCTTTATTGTGCTTTCTCAGGGGACACTTCAAATTTCTTTTACCGGAGAGGAGGCTTACTCCTCTCCTAGACCTACGGGTGCAGGGGATTCCCCCCTCTCCCCTTTCTATGGAGGCGCCCTTGGGAAACTCCATCTCTTCTACATCGGCAGACCTTCGTTTGCTTTTCCATGGGACTGCCAAGAAAGCAGGCAGACAGCCGATAATTGACCGCTCCCGGTGGGTGCGGCTCGATAGGGCCAACCCTCTAGAAGACCCTACGGTCCATTCCATGAGGGTACCTTTGAACTAGCCTCGATTATTTCGTGGCCCATCATTCAGACGTTACTTGGAGTTTTCGAGCCCACTGGCTTCAAACGCTCTCTAGTTATTCGCTCCACTGATAGCAGCATTTTGGCCAAGGGTAACATGATCTATGAGAGGAAAGCACTAGATTGCGTGATTGATAGAGAGCGGAAGGCGATCCTTTTCTCGGATAGAAGCCTTCTAGCGAATGCGTCGTATCCCTCCAAGGCGGCCATGATTAGTGCCCTTTGGCCACTTGATGGCACGCTGGTGAGTGTAACGCCGCACTCTACCGTGAACTTCGTGAAAGGAGTGGTTTATGCGAGAGAACTCGTGGACTACTCCATAGATGAAATCACCTTAGAGCTGGCCGACCATGGAGAGGTCAAGGTAGAACGTGTAATGAGAAAACAGGGAGGGGCCTCGAGACCCACCACTATACTCACCGCCACGCTCGACTTTGACAAGCTCCCTGAGTCGGTGCATGCCGGTTGGTACCACTACCGCGTGAAGTCATTCGTGCCACTGTAGAGGGGCTACTACTAAGTCCAAATTGTTTCTGAACAAGTGTATCAATTGCGGAGAGCCACACCCGCCTTATTCGAAGCAATGTGGTGCGTATCTCCTTGAGCAGGAAGTCCTGGCCGTTTAGGACCAAGATCGTTTCTCATTTCATGAGGCTCAAGACTTGGTCCTGGCGAGTACGGCGCTGCCTGGGACGTCTTATTACTCAATGTTGAGAAAGATTCTCTGCTCCTGGCCCCTCCAAGACTAGTAGAACGGTCGTTTCCGTGCTCATTAAGATCCCTTCTACGGCATCTACCCACCCCGGGCACTCCACTGGTACAGCTGGCTGCACAAAGGGTTCACACCTAGGCCAGGCTAAAACTAGCCCCTCCCTTCCCCCGAAGTGACCGTTTGCCGTAAGGCGAAACGGCCGCGCGCCTCCACGGGAGGCATCACCCTCGAATATGGTGGTGAGGTCATCTTCCAAGGTTAATAAAGCTGTTTCCCGATTGGAGGACAGCACTAAAGGAGCTTCGGCTCCTACGCCCACACCAATTGCAACGCTGGGTGGCTCAACGACGGTGGACCCTCCAAAAAAGGAACCCTCGCCTCCGAAGCCGCCCAAGGTTTCTAAGCAGAGGGAGGCAAAGACTCGCATGGTGAGCTCAACCTCCCCGATAAGTCCTCGAAGGCAACAGCGCCTTCAGCGCATTGTCCGGCCAACAGCGCCCGGAATTCTGCCTCCGGAAAGTGTACGGCCATTCCCGTGAGGGTCGCTTGGCAAAGAAAATGGGAGACGGTCGAGGGAAACTTACAAGTTGCGTCGCATTGCGCCATGACTGTTTCCATGGAGCTACACTCAAATGCTGCGACGGCTTCAGTTTGCTTTCTGTCGTCTCTGAATTGGACACACTCGCAGGACGCACTGCCATTTGATGGAGCGCTCGCCTTGTTGTAACAGCTGCGTTGTCGCCCCAGGACGAGCGGGGTCTCTACCGCTTGTCACTTATACTCGAGAATGGTTCGTGCACACAGACTCGCGGACTATACGACTTTTTGGAGGAGGCTGGCCTCCTCCACTTTATTTGACTGTTTGTTGTAGGTCGCATGTTTCTGCGGCGGCGGGAGGCGGGCCTTCCCTCGACGCCGGAGCCCGCTTCCTTCTTGTTGCCTTTTTGCTTTTGCTTTTTTGTTGTTTTTTTAGCCTTTGGCTTTTTTATCGTTGGTATTTGTTATTTACATATTTTTATTTGTTTTTTAATATAGACTAGTACGGCGACTTATGCCCATGAACGCAGTCGCCAAAAAGGTGCATAAAAAAAATAAAAAACAATCGTTGGATTGGCTATTTCTAAAATTATATAGATACAAGTCCTAATGGAGACCCCCCTCCCCCGAGTGTTTATAGATCTGGCACGCAAAAGCCATTTGGGGGGTTTGTGTTTTTGGCCTCTTCCTCCTATGCCAAAGTTGGCACTAGTGTTATCGTTGTGCCACATCTGGTTAGTAACCTGGCGATAAGCACTATCTCCCCCTCCCCTTACGGTGCTATTGATGAGCTCCCCCCCTCCCCTTACGGCGCTATAGATGAGCCCCCCCCCCTCTCCCACGCTTGCACAGCCTCCGGAGATGGAAGAGAAGTTCGTACATTCAGGTACCTATTTTCGTCTACAAACTTGTCCGCGCATTCACACGCACATACCAGTGGTGTGCAGTCAATGAAGCAAGGAAACCAATGCTTTCCCTATTTAAGAAGAAAAGAAAAGGAAATTACCCCCCAACAATTAATATGACAGCAGAATCAATTTTATTCTCACATTTATGTTGGCCTATACTTGTATAGCGTATACAGTACCGTTCACTTTCGATCTAACTGGCGTTAGAGAAATGGCGTTGAAGAAATGCATCCTTTTCGTCGAGATTTCTACTTTTTTTTTCTCTCTCTTATTTTCAATAATAGTTCTGCTTTTTGGTGGTTTGAAATGAATAGTTTAAAAGATCTTTTGTTTTTCTTAGCAATAATATACAGTCATTAGAGTTTTATGATTTTTATCTAGATGTTTCAACTCCGTGTTAGAATTAAGAAAAAAATAACCTATTTGTATACGGAAAAGGAAGCAAATTTAGCTTTGCAGTCATCAGCTTGCATCTGGCAACCCTGCCGATTTGCCAGAATCTAGAAAAAAGCAACAAAATATCTAAGACACATTGTAGTAACTATTATTATACTCTGAAGTTTAAAAAATTTTTTAGGTTATATTTAAATACTGGTCCTGAGAAAGAAAACTGCTGAATAGCAAAAACTCTAGTATGGTTAAGCTCTTATATCTTAAGCATTTTGTTAATATTTCCGAGATTCTGGCGAGCCTTTGAAATTAGTAGCCGTGAAACAGTGCTTAGCTAAGTGTGGTTTATTGTTTATTCATTTTTTAAGTGATAACCACCCCCTTTTAAACAAAATGGATGCAGATGAAGTTGGGAGAAAATTCGATTGCATTATTGAAAAGGAAGTTCAGTGCGATGACTTATAATGAAAGAGAAACTATTATTCAAACTGGTAGGCCTACGCCAACACTAGATGTCATCCAAAACAATGTTGCACTCGCAAATGCAATGTAGGACAATATGATAGAACATTTTGGCTAGCTGGTTGCGCATACTTACAGAAGCTATTTTAAAATTAAATAAAGTTGAAAAAATAACATTTAAATAAAGTGAGTAGCTTACAATTTTAGTTATTTTTAATTAACAACATATTTACTTCAATTAACATTTATTTTTGTAAAACTTAATTGCTTCCTCATATTCAAAAGTCACTGCACGTCACTGGCACACACCCTGTACATCTCTCTGCGAACTTGTTCGTACATTGTCGCTTTATTCATGGACCGCGCACGTCCATTCGAACTCAAGCGCCCTCTTCTGTGGACAAGTTCGCAGGTCAGTGACCAAGGGCGCTTCTGGCTGCCGTCGCAGACTCCATCTCTGAGCACCAGAAAAAATATGGGGGATGGAGCGGAGTCAAGGATCTGATCTCTCCCCTACCTGTGTATTCCTTTAAAATAATAAGAAGAAGAGAAGTAAAACGCAGAAGACGAACCGGAAGAAGATGAAGAAAAGGAAAAAAAAAAGAAGTGGAAGAAGAAAAAAAACCTTTTTCTTTCTTTTCTTGTTTCGTACTTACGAGTTTTTGCCAAGGACGAGGTCCCCCGCCTGGCTAATGAAGTTCACATAAAGATCAGAATGTCAATCGCCGACGGGCACCAGGTCCGGTCCTTGTTCGGAGGAATATGCAGACAGAGCTGTCTTAGTGTCTTTTGAGAAATCCCAATGAGAAGGGAATCTTTCGTGGCCCAAGGGATGGCCACCCATTCGTTCCTCGTCGTTGAGGGGTGAGGTTAGAGGGTAGATATTAGCCCAATGTCAGCAGGTTTGCTGGACAGATGAGATAAGTTGAGCAGTGGAGAGTGAAAGGGGAAGAGGCAGCAGTGTTGTGTTTGTTTGTTTGTTTCTCTGGGGATGATGTGCGTGCATGGAGCTGCCTGCACCCACGAGGCAGGTTCCGCGCATTCGCCAATAGGCGGCTAGCTCCCTACCTGGACTTGGCTTGAACCAAGGGCCTATGCATGGAGGTCCAACGCCTCAACTATCAGACTAACGATAACTCCCCCAAAGGAATTGCCACTCTCCCGCCCCTCGAATTTAAAGCGCAATAGTAACGAGGCCGCATCCTGCAGAAAGGGTGTAAATAAGAGACCTGTAAAGAAAAAGGGTGAAGATGGAGAACGTAAAAATGTGTGGACGTTGGGGCCAGTGTAGCACGTTATCCACCTGCTTCATGGTGCTACACTTCAAATCCACTTGCAGGTGCGTAAAAGGATAGATGCGGGAATAAAGAGGGACGGGGGAAGTAGAAGAGAAAAGAGGGGGAAAGAGAATGCAAAACTACCACCCCAACCGGAGTCAAGAGGGAGGGACGAACCCCTCCCCTTCTCTGGCCCCGACCAGATATGAATGGACCAAATCTGATGGGTGACTAGCCTAAAGCTCAGGTAGTCTCAATTTAGTTTGAGACAGATAGGGGCTAAAAGGACATTTCCGCTTCTCCAGGTGTAGCGGCCTACAAAGACGTGCAAGAAGTAAATAGAGACCCAATTAATTACTGAAATACCTTTGTCAATTCAATTAATTTAATATATTTTGAACAATGAAATTGCATCATTAATACTTTGTGACCTTCCCTTTTGGAGCTGCAACTCGCTTAGACCTAGAATTAATTAATCAGTTCGAGAGATCACTGCCTCTGGTATTTCACACCATGTTTGGCATTATGGCAGTCAGCAACTCTGATCGAATTCTTGGGTTTGTTTGTTTCTTTACTTTTTCCCTAAAGTCTTATCCAGCATCGCCCCCCTCCCCCTGACACAAACAAAGATCCCGATTCTTCCTGGATAAATAACTTTTTCTTTCAAGCTGACCATTTAATAACACCACAAGTAAAACTCCTTTAAGAATGGAAATATATTTTTCAGAGTTGATATTGTCAACACACTTAACCAACTCTGACCTTCTTTCCTTCCAAACTGTTTCTCACACTATAACAGAAAAGCGATAATGTTTCACCGTTGGTTGTAACCTGTTTATTTCAAACTCCTGATGGGTAATCTGCCAACCGATACTCGTCAACTCTAAAAATTGAGCAAACTTTGATTCTTTAGAAAAAAAAATATGCTGTATTAATATTTCAATGGCCTGTCGCTCATTTCCTATGCTCACTCATTCCTCTTCTTAATATAAGAAATAGTTAAAAGAGGCTTCCATTCCTCCATAATATCCAAGACATACGAGGTAAGTTATTGCTGCTTTTGGGCTGATTTGGAATCTTTTGACACTTCAAAGCTATTAACCGAACACTACGAGGACATCTTTCAAAAGGCACAGGGCGACAAGATCCTAACTTCGGTGGGTTTTTTTTTTTTAATAATTATCATATTAAACTCTGAAAAGATGGAAACAAATAAGATTCATAATAATGGTAAAAAATTACGAATAAAGGTTTTGATTATAAAACTGAGTCTATTTACTTTTTGTAAATAGACTGATTCACCGGGCACCCACTTGCAAAAGAATGATAGAAGGCTTCCTTTAATTACGTTTCTATTTTTGTATTATATTAGTAGTACACAATCCCCCCCCCTCTTATTTTAATATATGACCTCCTCTCGCTGCCTAGTGTCTGAGGTCAGCGTGATCCTGATTTGCCGCAGGAAAAAAATCAATTTTCTGACTAGGGAAAAGTTGCATCAAAGAAGTCCAGATTAAGTAAAAATTAGCCATTTAAAAAGAAAAAAATGGCTTTTTTTTATGAAGTCAACTTAGAGATGACTTATTCCTAATAGTATTTAAGGGAGCTATGTTGTATGCGTTTCAGGGACCTTATAATATTGCTAATACTTATTTGGACTTTTGTAAATTAGGTTATTTTAGTAAAGATATGCCATATATAAGATGACTCAACAGAGATAAGCCATCTATAAACTGACCGAGTAAAGATTTAGATGTAAATTAAGAAAAATAAAACCTAACCCCTCAATTGTGAGTAGGTGTTTTTTTTCTTTTTCTAATTCACATACAAATCTTTACCGGGTCACTTTATAGTTGACCTATCTTTGCTGGGTCATTTTTGAGATGGCTTATCTTTATTTGATCCGAAAGTCACATTTTAATTAAATGCCCTAAGTCATAAAAACCTTTAAAATATATATTAACTGACACCGCATGACTTTTACATAGTGACTTAATTTATAGATTGGGGCATTAGAAAAATGTTTAAAAAGATTTATTTAGTTTCTTGAGCATTGTAATGTAATGGAAGAAGCAAAACATTTAAGGTTAGTTTTGTAAAAAAGAAAAAGACGAACAGGATTGGTCAACTCCTGACAGTTTTCTCGATTCAAGATCAGACTCCAAATTCATCCATTGTATTTTTAATTTAGCCCCCTTCACCCAATGCCTGATGGTGTGGTCCCCTAAATACAACCGGACTTCTTTTTAATAATTTTGAGGGGATGGGGCGCAAGGACATTGCCCCCCAAAGTGAACACGAGGAAAATAGAATCAGCAAGAAAAATATAAACTTTGCCGTAGATCTTTTTGACGTGATCCCAGTTGGTCTGGTTTTATAAATGTCCTCTTCGAGAATGCACCCCCCCCCCCTCCGTCCTCTGTTCCGAGGCTAGGATTTAATATAAAGGCCGAGAGAGCGTCTGGTCAGGGGCGAGGCTCCCGCAGCCTCGGACTGACGAGAAGCGAATTCGATTGCATCCGTATGTTCAGCAATTAGGAACAACAACAACCTCTACTATGATGTTCAATGATGGTAATGGTGAAGAGGAGAAGGAGGGTGATGATGATGTGGCAGGTTTGTTTGATGGTTTTACTACCCATTCGCACCGTACGATGCCTATCTTTGTGAGGCACGTGGAATCCGACCAAGTCCTGATAAGCATATGTCAGCCACCGAAAAGTCGCCCCGAATCGGCCCATTGTAGTTTAAATTATTCAGTGGGGAGCGATGCTGGTTTTATATTATCGCCCACCAAGCGACCTCTTAATTGGGCATAAGTCGTCCTAATGCTTTCAAAGCTTTAGGCTAGATTAAAAACAAACAAACGTGAAAAAAATAAAAAGGTAAGTGGTGTATCCATTAGGCCTTAATAAATATAGGAAACTCTCCTTTGAGGCTTAAAATTAAAATTTTGTCTCGCCCATGTGAAAAGTAGCCCCATCGCGAGCCAAATGTGGGGTCCATTAGTTGTAGGATTCGGCGCAGTCTTCTGCTGGGCCTCGTTCGATCCGCATCTTTCTCGATCTGGACGCGAGGCCTTTTCCTTCCTCGGCGAAGCTGCACTCGACGAGAAGCTGTGCCATTTTAGGGGCAGCGATGAGCCCAAATCCTATCGTTTCCAGCTGAGTGCAGCTTCAAATCGTAGTAAAATGCCCCGGACAAGTAATCTCCCGTTAGACGCCTCGATTTATACCTCACACGCATTTTCACTTCAGCCATCTACACTACTCTTTGCCAACCTCTGCTCGCAAGTTTTCTGGAAACCCCAAAGTTCCGCGGCATCTTGAATGAATGCAGATCGGGGGTAAAACAAAACAACTATTTTTTTATATAATATTTTGGAGAATATAAATAAAAATGTATTTTTAAAACTCCCATGATGATAATAGGAGGTCGATATCCATCTAGAAAGGGGGGGGGGTTGCTGTAGGTCAGATGATAGAGACAACCAATAAAAGATTCTTGGTTCTCCACCCTAAGCCGACACCAGATCAACACGAAACGCAATAAACCCCCACACCCCTTAAACCCAAATAAAGCCAAATCGCTTGTATCACCTAACCAAGAATACTAAGGCCCCCCCCCCCGCGTGCACACACAGCCTCCACTAACTGCCAATTGCATGACTAAACATAACCTCACTAGACCCACCTAACCTAATTTGACCTAACCCACCAGATTACGCTAAACCTAACTTAACCCAACCTCACCAAACTCATCCTAATATAATGCAACTCATCCTAACCTGAGCCACGGCAACCTAACTTAACCTAACCCGTCCCAACCTAATCTAACCCAAGCCGGTGCAGCCAATCTTAACTCAAATAACTCAATCAAACTCACCCTAACTTAACATCCCCCCCCCAATCGAACCTACACCAACCCAACCTAATTTAACCCGACTCTACCAAACCTAATTTAACCAGACTCTACCGAAACTAACTCAGCAACCCCTCACATTAACCTAACCTAATTTAGCCTACCTTCACTTAACTAAATCCACTCCAACCTAACTTAACTCAATCTATCCTCGGCCTATTAGAAGGGAGAAGGGGGTCACCCTGCGAGGTAAGGATGGGGGGACAACAGTAAAGTAATTGCAGCCAAATGAGCACCGCTCTTCCCCCTCCTTCGGCAATCAACATCCCATTCGAGTCCCTGCCACATATGTAGACGTTTCCTGCGACTCTCATCTCCTGATGAGTTACCCTCTTTTGGCGATGGGAGGGGGCGGAGGGGTGGCCCCTGGAAAGCGTACTTCGGGGTAAGGGTGGGTATCCCCTTTATTGCCTTTTTATATCGATTGTGTTGTTACGGTGTCTTCTGGCTCTTACGAGGAGGGAGTTAGGGTTGCCAGAGGATGGTTTTGCGGGAGGGAGGGAGGGGGCTGTCTGCATTTAGAGGTCTGAATAAGTAGAGAGGATGGGGGGGGGAGTGGGTCTTGATTAGCACGAAAATATTGTCTATTCGAGCAATCAAGGGGCCGGGACTTGGGACTGCCTTCTATTGACTACATGACTTAGCCACGCCTCTCCTAACCAACTTCACACAGCATATTCTGAGCGATTTCAACGACTACTATCCTACACAATACTATTAGTAATCCACTTAAACAAAGCCTTCGACACAATACCTATATATATTCTAGCACTAAAATTTTAAACTCATATTTTACTATACCAAAAAAATGTCTAAAAAAACTTTATCTCTCGTAGACAAGGATTAGTCATTTACAAACTGCATTTCACACTATCCTCCTCCTCCTCCTCCTCCTCCTCCTCCAGGGTGCCAGAGCCTCTCACAACCAGAATTCACATTTACCCCAATAAACTAAAACCGACGCCCTAGAATCATGTCCAAAACATTTGAGACTAATATATATTTTTATTTTTTCCGTTCGTTTTTCAAATTTACGTGATATGAATAATTATTTTAATATTTAAATTATTGCAGGTTTATATCAAAAGTCAGCGTTTCAAAAATAATGAGAAAAAACAGGACATTCTTTCGCTGAATCACAAATCAGGCTCTGGTCCTGTTCCTGCAGGAGGTAAGTTTCAGTCTCTGGAGCTTTGATTCTCGATCGAAAGGGTAAAATGATGACAAATGTGGGTTAAATGAATGATGTTGTGTAATTATAATCTATTTCTTAATATTCCTTTTTTGTTGAAATAAATGTTTGAATCTTTTTAATTCCAGATTTGGTTCTTTCCAAATAAAAGCGTGCAACCATTGTTGCTCTGACCAGGGCCGGCCCAAGCCTTTATCGGGCCCTAAGCAGAATTTCATTTGTCCATCCCTTCCCCACCACCACTACAGCCACACTAGATGCTTGATCACTTCATAGGCTACACTGTAAGTGTAACACATCCACTATCATCTGCATTATTCCTAGTTGGTTTACATCACACTGTCATTCATGTGTCATTCTGGCTATTGCGCTATTAAATATTCAGTGATGTATAAATGTGCCATATTAATTAGACTCTTTGTAAGCAACGTAACAGAAAACATCAGCAGACATTGTACCAACTCTGCAAATCATATCAAAATCGATTTTTCCGTAATACCATTTCATTTATATTACTACTCATTGTTTTTTTTTTATTTATAAATGTTTTATCATGACCTCTTGACATTTCAAGCGCTTGTGGGGGCCCTAAGCGACCGCTTAGTTCGCTTATGCCTCGGGCCGGACCTGGCTCTGACCAAAGTAGCCTGAAAAGCAAGTGGATAGTTGGTAGAGCGATTGCATCAAGAAACACCAACTTTAGGATCATTAATGACTTTAAAATCATAGTTACACTCCTGGAAGAAGCTCGAATGAACGCTAAGATCGATTCCTGGTAAGGTCCCAGCTTAAGGATCAGGTAGCCTCTTCCCACAAGGGGGTATACCTTGTGTACTGTGTACTTCGTACCTAGAGGAGCTACGTATCCTCTCGACCTGAGTGCGAATTAGGGAAGCCCCGTCGTCACTGGGTTGACATGAACACTCTGATGGGGCCTCAGAAAGTTGTTGGTGCGCATCCCCCTCGCTCCATCTCAGCCCTAATTTATTTTTATTTTACTCTACAACTATCCCCTCAAACTGTTTTCTACCTGCACTTGATACCAGGAGAAACTGTTCTCACCCAGACAGAGTGCAAATTAGGGACCCTTCCCCAGTCATTTGGTTGATTTGCATTCTTTGACGGGGTCTGGGGAAGTTGTTGGGGTGCTTCCTCCTCGCTCCCTCTTAGCATTCCTTTTTCTCAAAGACTATCTCCTCAACTCTCTGTCTAGACTTAAGGACCTAACCAGCTACCTCATATGCGGTATTAGTAGAATGAAACTTTTATAGGAAACGCCCTTTTACATCCTTAGGTTGCAGGAGATCCGGCATTGAGGGGACCTAGTCGTTGAGACGCAAACAATGGGAATATCGGTTTTGCCCCAATAGCCCTGCGTTTAATGAGCTGACCACCTCCCTTTGGTCGTTCACGGGTACATAATTCTGTATTGCTTGTGTCAGGCGACCTTTAATGCCTTATTGGCTGCCAGACCAACTAAAAGTCTCCTGGCCGTCTCTGGGTCTGCCATAACAGATCTTCAGATCCTGGTCGTCATGTCGAGAATTATTACGTCCTACTACCTGCCCTGCCTCTCTGTCTGCCCATTTGGGAGTTGTGACCTTTAGGGAAAGACTGGTCAATGGGTATCTTCTGGTCGGTGTGGAAGATTCTCCGTTAGGAGGAGAAAAGGGGAGCGATTTCACGAGTCCTTACGGCGGTAGAAAGTAGCAAGTTCATTCCTCACCGTCCTCTTATAAAAAGAAAAAGAACAGGAAGAAGACAAAGAGGACTAAAGGTCCCTTTCACTCCGCAGGCCTTCTGGGACGGACGGGTGGGCTGCTGCTTTGGCAAGCGACCGGAGGCGGGGGGTAGCACTGACCAAGACCAAAGTCGCAAGTGCGCTGAGCAGAGTCTCGATTACTTCTGGGCCACTCATTGAGAAACTACCTCGCGTTTTCGAGCCCGTTGGCTTCAAACGTTATCTGTTTATTCTCACCACTGATGGCAGCATGTTAACATGATCCATCAGGGGAGAGCATTAGCTAGTTTGATTGGTAGAGAGCCCGAAGGTGACCCGTTTCTCGGAAGGGAGCCTTCTTGCGAATGGGTCGGATCCCTCCGAGGTGGCCATGATTAGTGCCATTCGGACACTTAATGGCTCGCCGGTGAGTGTGACCCCGCATCGTACCATACATTTCCTGAGAGCAGTGGTTTATGCGAGGGAACTCTAGACTACTCTATAGATGGCATCAACATAGAGCTTTCCGACCTTCGAGTGGTCAAGGTTGAGGGCATGGACTCGTTCACCCCAGAGTAATGAGGGCCGTGTTTTGCGGTGTATCATCGTGCACACAATGGGACTAGACAAGTCACGCTTTTATACATGAAGTTACTCTGTGAATCTTGGCAACTTTAACATGTGGTAAAATATTTCATTCTTTCTTTTACCCAGGCCTTTCTCGGTCCAATTATACCCTGGTCAACAACCAAAATGCTTCCGAGACCAGAGTAACAATTTCCACTAATTTTACGTCGCTGATAATGAATATCATGGTTAGAATTGTTTGTTATCGCTACTTTTCAAGATTCACCTACGTGTCACAATAGGTTCCAACAGGCTTGCGGCAGTGTGTTTATAACCACAGAGTGTCGTAAGAAACACACTCCTGCAAGCCTGAAGGGCAGTGAGAAGGTGGTTGTGCTGTGCAAGTTTACATTTTGAGGTGAAAGGCAAGTGATTTTCCTAGTCAAACACTTTTTAAACTTATAATAAATATTCATTGAGCAAGCTATTGATATGCATGCGAGGCATTTTATATTAATTTTATTTTCTTACTGAATGATATGCTCTGTATTATAATGATAAATTTATGAATAATTTATTTGTTTATCTTCTTATTATTTGTTTTCTTCTTTCAGATTCCTCGTACTTGTGTGAATAAGGCAGACAACTTCTGCTACATTTATGGTCGGGTGACCTTTACGCCGTACAACTGCTATCGTTAGAAAGGGATATCATATATACGAGTATTTTGGATGCAAGAGTGTGACCAGGATAAGAACTTGGCTCCTCACATACAGTGCAACACTTCTGCAACTAACCTTCGCCAATGGTTGAACAGGAGTAAGAAAGGAATGCCTTTTGGTGTGCAAATGATGTGGGAGCCAACATACCAAACCAAAAATTGTTCTTTCTGCATGGTACATCCAGTATCAAAGGGCTTGTCAAAGAAGAAAAAGGAGTCATTGAATATCCAAACATTCCATCAGCTATTCACCCAGTTCTACATGAAGAAGGTCTACCTCTTTCTGATGCACCAACTTAGGTATCTTTCGAGTCAGATTAGGAAAGTGGTGAAGAGAAGCAGAGAAGGTTGACAGTGCTGGATTACAGAGTGACCCAAATTTGGATGAAGCACACTCTTTTAGGCCGCATCTCATAACACAAGGGAAACTCCACCACCTTGCCAGGGATCTGCAACTACCCAAGAATAAGGCAGAGCTGCTAGGCTATCGTCTTCAACACTAGAATCTCGTAGCAGCTAATGTGAAAATTATACAATGTTGTGACCGTCAGCAGCAGTTTAACGATTTCTTCGTAATGGAAGGTGATTTAGTGGCCTGCAACAATATTAATGGTATGATGGAAGCACTTGGCATTGAATACGAACCCAGATACTGGAGGCTGTTCATTGATTCATCAAAAACGAGTCTAAAAGGTGTCTTGCTGCACAACGGCAATAGTGAACCATCAGTTCCTGTGGCTATGCACCACATAATAAAGAAACTTATGAGAATATAAAGTATATGTTGCAATGCATAAAATATGATGAACATCAATGGCATCTCTGTGGTGACTTAAAGGTTGTTGCTCTTGTGATGGGCTTGCTAGTTGGATACACCAAGTACTGCTTCTTTCTGTGTGAATGCGACAGCCGTGAAAAACGTACCCACTATATCAGGAGAGACTGGCCATCTCGTCAATCATTGGAGCCTGGGATGAAAAATGTCCATCATCCACCTCTCACTCATCCAAACAAAATTTCGCTACCACCACTGCACATAAAAAAGGGATTCATGAAAAATTCTGTAAAAGCTATGGACAAATCTGGTCAGGGATTAAATTATTTAACATCAAGATTCCCCTCACTGAGAGACGCTAAGATAAAAGAGGGAGTTTTCATTGGTCCTCAAATTCGAGTGTTTCTTAGAGATAGTGACTTTGATTCAGCCCTTCATGGGAAGAAGAAAGCTGCTTGAGAAGCATTCAAGTTAGTGACGAAGGAATTTCTCGCAAACAGAAGGGATTGGTGGGAAACCTCATCAAGGCTTACAATAACATGGGATGTAACATATCACTTAAAATCCACTTTTTTTTTTACTCATATTTAGACTTTTTTCTAGCAAACTGTGGGGCAGTTAGTGACAAACATAGTGAAAGGTTTCACCAAGATATTTCAACCATGGAAAAGTAGTACCAGGGTAAATGGAGCACAGCAATGCTTGCAGATTATTGCTGGACATTGGCAGAGATGATTCTTCAGACCACTATAAGCGTCAAGCAAAGAAGCAGAGAGTGGATATGGATTAGAGTTTAAAACATAATGTACGTTATAATAAAATAAACAAACCTTATATGCCGCGTATCTTTAAACCTATAGCCATTAAGCATTTTTCAAGGTGATATTTTGATTCAGTGCCTGAAAATACATAAGAATTAACTAATCTCATTAAAGAAGCACACAACTTTTCGAAAGTTTTTGACCAGTGTTATGTCGCCATTGGTGGTAAAAGTTAGGACTTGGAGTAGAAAAACAATAATGGTATCAAACCCTGGTGTCGTCCAAAAGGCTCATTTGTTCTAACAAACAAACAAATTAGTAAACTGCATAACAAATATATTTAATTTCCCCCTTCCTTCATTTGTCCTTTTTTTTCACAATGACTCGGAATTTCTTTTGTCGATCGTATTTTTTACCTTTTTCAAAATTAAATAAAAATATGGTTCTTCCTTATCACACAGTGAATGACCCCCCCCCCCCCCACACACACACCATTTGCTAGTTTTACCCAATAAATAAAAACTATCGTGGCTACGATTTTTTATACTTAAGAAGAGATGCATTAACTCGTTCAGAGAACCTGAAGGTGCCCTATTTTTTGTTGCCGAACAGGAGAATATTTAAGAGTTGCGTGCCCTAGCGCTCTATTAATATACTTGGACTCTGTACATTTCACACTAACATTTGTCCTAGATCGACACCTTCCTCAACACACTCCTTCAAGCTGGGGTCAAATAAAAACTATTCTTTTAGCCTTATTCACAATGTCACCTAAATTGTCGTGAACTCTCATCTCACGATGGTTTCAATGATTGAAAATTATAATCCCTTTTTTAAGCGGCAATGACGTTAAACTTCGGGAGACAACCGACCACAATCAAAATTTAGATGTTGATGGAAGTCCGAAATGGGAGATTTTTCGCCTGCTACTGAATTATCAAATGTGCAAGGATTTGACACGCGCCGGGTTTTTTTGTATATATATATATATATATATATATATATATATATATATATATATATATATATGCAGGTTATATTGAAGTCCACAGCTGTGGCAGCGTTATTAATTTTAACTTGTATTTTCTTAATATTTCTTACAAGTTTTTTAACGGCGTCTTCGAGGCGAGAAAAAACCTCTGCGAATGACATTCTTTATTCCTAGACGTCTTTCGACCATGTTAGGTCATCTTCAGGAAATTAACAAAAATGGAATTATTCAAAAGTTTCTACATTATATGTATGTATATATATATATATATATATATATATATATATATATACATATATATATATGCGCTACAAGAAACATATAAAATTGGAAGACTTGCACCTAGCAAAGCAAAGGTCCTACTACATCCGCCTTAGGGATTCTCCACTGCGATTAGTAGGTGAAGAGCACATTCGGAAGAGAGCCGACTTTGAATCAAGCCCTGCTACATCCTCCTTCGGAATTGGTAGATGAAGAATATATTTGGAATTTGAAGAAAGCCTTTTTTGGATCCGGTTTGAATCGGCTGGAATTTCACGTGGTTTTCCCCGCCCGTGCGCGAGATAGCACCTGCAAAGGATTTCGGGGTCCTCTAACCTTTCCTGCGTATCTGTTTGTTCCCACCGCAGCAGCACATCTCTGGGTCTAATAAACTTTCTGCCACTTAAGGTTTGTAGAATTCGCCTACCTCTGTACGTGTCCGAACCCCGAAAGGAAGCTCCGCAGGGGGCGCTAAGAAGGGGGCCCCACTCTAGGGCGGAGTGGTCAGGGCGGGAAGGCCACAGTGGTGGGCAGTCTATCAGTACCAATGACGGAAGGTTCGTCAGTCCGTCAGTCCGTCACTGACGAACTCCCTTTTCGCTGGCGGACTGACGACTGACGGAAACTTTGAAACACTGACGGAATAAGCGCCGACGGAAGAGATTTTCGGCCGTCACCCAAACCGTCACTAACCCGAAAAGCAAAGACGACCTTCGGCAAATAATGTTTTCGTCAGTCGTCAGCGAAACGGGAGTCCGTCAGTGACGGATTGACGGACTGCCCACCATTGGAAGGCGGACCCTCCTTGACAATTTATTTAGGTAGGGCAGAAAGGATGGGCCAGAGATTATTCAGGTACACGCCCCCACGATAAGGGCTTGCTAGGTTCAAAAGGAGTGCCTGCTCATGGGGCCGTCATGGACGACCCCAACGGCGAGAAACGCGTCCCGCTCCGGGTCAAGTAGCGATGTCAGAAGCCCTCGCGTGAAAAAGGTATTTGAACTTGTCTTCTCGAAACTCGGAATCGCACCTTGCAGACCTAAGGATCAGGCCTATGGATACATGGCCTTCTGCGATACGAACGAAGATCTAAACGCCTTACTCAGCGAAAAGTCATGTGAAAAGTTAGAAGAAATCGGTCTCGTACCAAGGGTTCCTCCGCACGTCTCAGCAAAGAGATCAATTATATGTCGGCGTATTGACCCTTACGTTGGTAATCACTCCGCAGAAGAGCAGAATGGGCAAAGATCGATGAGGCTGTCAAATTTAAAAATCGCGAAGGTGAAGAACACTCACATGTATTCAAGGTGACTTTCCAGACGACAGAGATGGCTGCGAAAGCTGCTGAACATAGACTAGTTATGTTGAACTCGAAGGTCTCCGCCGGATGCATCGAGAGAGAAGTATTTGTCCCGCTCCAGATTTGTTTCTCATGCTACGCCATGGAGAAGCATGCCACCAGGAAAGGCAAAGCCGTGGCGAAGGAGTGCTCTGAGTGCACTGAATCTGGTCACACCTCGATGGAGTGCACGAATCTGAATAAGAAGTGCCTGAATTGTGGCAACTCCCACCGCACCTTATCGATGGCATGCCCAATTAAGAAGACGCTGATATCGGACAGGAAGAGAGCAATGATAGAAGAAAGGAACAAAAAAGCTACCACTACATATGCACAGGCGACGAACAAAACGAACAGGATAAGACTATGCTGCAAATCAACCAAAATATGCGGACAGATCTTATAATGTGCATCCTGCATGCCCATCTTACCAATGTAATGAAACCGGGAAGTTATGCGACTGAGCTTAATAAGATACTGGTCCATAATGGTCTCAAACTGATGTGGTTTCCTGACAATCCACCGTCAGGGGACCTGTTCCACGCCCAAATTAAGAGTATGGAACAAACAGTACCGAGGTCTCGCTTGGCCTCTCGCGATCCACGCCTGTGCAAGCAAGATCGTGGCGTAGAAGAAGACTCCCAAATGGAAACTAGCAACCTGCCAGACGAAGCGGCTGCGCCCACGGACATTAGAATTGAATCAATAGCAACGACAACTGCACCTCCCCCTCCCCCCGCACCATCCCAAAACACTCTGGACCTGTGCATGAGAATTTATGGCTCCCCATCAGCACCGATACCTAAGAAATCCAAGGTCAAAGATCTGGTTGAAGGAGTCATTAAAGACGGTAAGAATGAGATTTTGATGCTGACATCGCGGAAGAAGATTTACTCCAGGCCTTAAAACGAGGGAAGATCCAAATCTGCCCCGAACCTTCCTTAACTTAAACCAAGAAAAAAGCGGCCAAAATAAAGCAAGCTAACAACAAACAATCATGGCTATTTGTACCAAATACGTCAAGAATTTAAAGATTTTCTCGCTAAATGTAAATGGTTGGCACGCTAAAAGTAGAATGTATGGTGAAATTATTAGATCCGTTGATCCTGACATCGTTCTTATATCTGAGCTTGGATTGAATGACGAGAGCGAATATATAAAGATCTACAATTACGAGATACTGATGGCTAACCACTCGAAAGAACGGTATGGCGGAGCGGCGATTGCCATTAGAAAAGGGATTAAATTCAGGTAGATACAGGATTTGGAAGAATCGTACCTGGCAATAAAGATCCCCATGACTTACGATGACCTTGTGGTTGTGGTTGGGTACCACAACCATCTCTCTGCTAGAGTTCTTGGGCAAACTACTGGAAAAACTTTTTAATAGCAGACAAAAAACCTTTCTAGAAACCCACGGTCTGTACAATACCTAACAGCATGGCTTCCGGAAGAAACTTGGTACAGAGACGGCCCTGGCATTGATTACGGAAAGTATAGCCATCGGGAAAGCCAGAAATGGCACTGTCGAAGTTGTGTTGCGAGTAGTCCAAAACAAAGCATTAAGATTCATAACCAATGTTGCGCTGTGGGACTCATTTCCTCAAATGTTTTACACGAGCTAACGGACATTGAACCCTTAAATGTTACCCTAAGTAGATGGGCACGAAGTATTTGGCAGAAGGTTTACCAAACCATGCCAGAGGAGGTGCTGCACCCTATACGACTACCAGACGCGGAATTACGAAACTTAAGATTTAGACGAGCATTTAAAAGGAGTGAACTACTATCCCAACAGGAAACTCGCCCAATTTATTGACAATTGTATCAGAAGCATAAACGACATATAGAACAGGCAAAGAACTAAAAGATCCGAAGTGGACACTATCTACGTAATAACGAATCTAAATAAATAGAAAACCAGAAATGATTAAAAACTTTTCTAAAATTAAATAAACAAACCAATAATAAAAGATCCGAAGTGGACAAACTTAATATGAATAAAATAAAATAAATATAAACAATCCGAAGTGGAAAAACTAATGTTAAGAAGAAATTATTAAAAACAAATAGTTATATATAATAAATATCAACCAGAACAAAAATAAAAGAAAAGAAAAAAAGATCCGAAGTGGACAAACTGATATTAAGAAGTAATTATTAAAAACAAAAGTAAAGATCGGAAGACAACAAGTTACAAAGTGCAAAGTCAAGTCTATTAACATCTCCAAGAGGACCATTTATTAATGCAAAGGCTTGAATGCTAAACAATCAAATGACAATAACAACAGAAATAATAATATCAACAAATACTGACGTAGCCAGACAACCTGGCACACTTATTCTCTCACTATATTAGAACTTTTTCTATCTATTCTCTATACTCTATCCCCACATTTTCTCTCTTTTAAGATCGTTGAATCGACTGACAAGACGGTTGAAGAATTCTTGGGTTAACCAACGCTAATCTACACATCTCTTACTTGCTAAAGGAGGCAAAGAAAAGGAAGAGACTGCCTCAAAAACGTTAACATTCTCTTCACTTTCCCCGCAGAGATTCACGATAAGACATTTAGAAGCTGCTCCTAGGCGACTTTATGTCGACTTAACCCCGTCCCCCTCCCTCGACGGAGTTAAGAAGCTGAAATGAACTGAACTGCCATTCATTTCGTCTCGATCCAACTATGTCATTCTCTTTCATAGTTATAATTGGAGGCATTGAGGATTAGCACACTGTGGAAATCAGCGTGAGGCAGCCCGGTTAAGAGGCGATGCTGAAAGATTGGAGAAGAGTTCGCTCTAGTCCTTAAGGGTAGTTTCTGGCTAGAAACACTGGAGGACATGCGAGCGTCCCTGTGTAAGTTGGTAGCAGCATCGATAACCAAATCCCAGACGGGGCGGTACCCCCGGGTGGTGATAGTTGATTCTATCACCATCTATCATTAAGTCCGCCACATTTCACCCGTCTGAGGGACCTCCCCGGGTTCACCCATCATCATTCATCTCCCCCATCCCCTTTGGCAGTTCACGTTTATGGAAGCTGAGTTACGAAATAGAGGGAGTCACCACAAACGAATACAGAACACCATCGCAAGAAGAAAGGGAGCACGAATCATTTACTCTCGAATCAAGTTGCCACAACCAAAAGATTAGAGAGCAGAAGAAGATTACAGCCCAGAGGGGCCACTCTCTCGAAGAGATGGCCAAAGATAACACAATCAGAATACCTCTGCGAGAAATTGACGGCCAGCCCAAGCCAGCAGAGAAAAAGTATTCGAGGTTGTGTATGGCAAATTGGGCATGGAAGTAGCCTCGAGATATGTCGCAATTTGTGAGAAAGAAAAGGATATCGAGGCTATCACTAAAGAAAAGGCAGTTGAGGTCCTTAGGAGAATTGGGCTGCAGCCCGCCGTACCACCACATATCCTGGCCCACAGGAGTGTGGTATGCGGGCGACTCGACCCATGGATCGGGCAACACTCGAAAAAGAAGATCGAGGAGGAAATCCAGGTTCGACAAGCCTGGGCCAAGGTAGCAGAAGTGATCAAATTTAAGAACAGGAAGCACAACAGCGACTACACTCATGTGTTTAAGGTAGTCTTTGCTGAAACTACTATGGCCCAAAAGGCAAAAGAACATGGTCTACTCATGTTTAATGCCAAAGTTAGTGGGGACCAGATCGAGAAAGGAAAGTTCACTCCAGTTCAGTTCTGTTTTAGGTGCTATAAAATGGAGGAACACGCGACAAAGGACTTGCAAGAAGCCACTGGAAACTTGCTCCAAATGCAGCAAAAAGGGCCTCAATTGGGGGCATGCACGAATAATTACGAATAGTGCGTTAACTGTGGGCAGGGACACAGGTCAATGGCCATGGCCTGCAGTGTCAAAAAAGAGGTTATAAAAAGGAAACATGAATCGAAAAAGCAAGAGGAAACGCGTAGAGCAAACACAACCTACACTAAATCAGCAAAAGGGATGTGTCGTGGTATGACATTATATTATATCAATACCATATTATATCTATGGGGAAGGGCCCTATAACTTAAAGGCGAACTGACAAAGGGACGGCACGCCACGAGTTTCGACGGGCTGAATAGCGAGAAAGAGTGCAACGAGGTCAGGTAAAATTTGGGCAATGGCAAAGCTCAAAGTTATAAAAAAAGGCCTGTACAAAAATATAATTTTATTTACATAAAAGTGAGAAGATTGATGGGCAAAATTACATTAGAGAATTGATGGGCAAAATTACATCAGAGAATTAATGGGCAAAATTACATCGGTAAACGAGGAGCGGGTGTAATTATGCATCAGACTATGAAGTTAAAATTTAATGTATTACAGGAAGAGACTATTCAAATGGGGGAAATTAACTCAGATGGGTTACTGAAGGGGGAGAAGGGTTGGCTTACGGAGGATTCCGGGTGAGACGACGGGGTAAGGCTTCACGGATGTCTTCTGCACGTGAGACGAGGTGCTCAGAGCTTTTGAGCGGGAACTTAAAGTGATGACGGTTCTCCCAAAAAAGGGGGGGGGCGGTAACGTCCGGTCCAGAGGAGAGTATTTCGGCCACCCGAAAACGAGGGGCGAACGAGGAGGGCTTCGACAGGAGTTGATTAGTGAAGTCGGAAAAATCACTCGGTAACGATCGTTAAATGGAATTACCTCGCTGGCTGGAGCTAATTCCGACACACAAATAGTTCAGCCGTCACTTTGCTTCGTTGTTAGCACCTGACTTGGAACTAGGGGAATCTTCTTGAGTCTGGGCGAGGCTTTTCAACTCTGTGGCTGCCTCATGGGAAACGAGCACTATATATGTCTGAGGCTCTGCCCGTGGGGGATGAATGGGAAACAGCTCTACTCTCGAATGGCTTCGAATCTTCACGCCGAGGCGATTCTAACCCGTGTAAAGGTGGACCGTGGTGGACGCGGTTCGAGGCTACCGCTTGTGGAAAGCGATGGGGGGGGTAGGCTTACCAATTTAAGCCTAACAGAACCTTCTCCAGTACATGGAACTTCCGTGCTGAAAAAGAAATTCCACGTGGAATTCCCTCGCAGGATGGAACCCAGAGAAATATTCCACGTAATTAGAGCAAAAATGTTTAAATGGGAATACAACTTTGAAGTCGACGCTGAAACGATAGAAGAAGCCCTGCTCTGCCAGAATGTGACCCTACATCACAACATCTGCGAGCAGATTTCTAACGCTGAGTTCAAGAAGAAGAGAAACGGAAGAAAAACGAATTTAGCCCAGAAACACTAAAGAGACAACATGGAAAGAGTAAGCAATAGAATGAGGATTATGACACTCAAGGTAGACAGATGGGAGGATAAAGCAACGGCATATGCAAACATTCCAGGTACTTGATCCCGACATCATTCTGATAACGGAGTACGGCATTGACACTACATCTGGTCAAAATAAAATACTGGGCTACAGAGTGGTCATGAAGAATCATTCTCAGAAAAGCTTTGATGGTGCTGCAATAGCTATCAAGGGAAACATCTCGTTCAAGCATCTACCAGAACTGGACGAATCTTTTGTGGCGGTTGAACTCCACACATTGGTAGGAGACCTCGTGATAGCTGCAGCCTATCAACCCCCTCGTCGAGCCTATCTCCCGTTAAATAACTTCTACACACTCAGCACCGCAGAATGGCAATCTTAGGGAGCGAACTCAATGCCAGATGCCGTGCGGCGCGCTATGCTAGTACCAACGAAAGAGGCCGAAACTTGGAACAGATTATGGGAAGAAAAACATCCAAAGAATAGGGCCGGATTTTCCGACTTACAAGGGACGGTTAATAAGTTTTGCGAATCGGTAGGACAAAACAGACGAAGGGGGATGGCTGTTTGTGGGGGTGTTAGGATAAGTTATGACAAGTCAGGACCTGCAGCCGCACGCTCCTGCGTCGTGTATTTAAGAAACAGTAGCTGATCGCAGATCGTCAGTCACAAATCTTTCAACAATGGAGAAGGTTGAGCATACCGCAGTGATCAAAGTTTTGACCAAGGAAGGCAAGAATGCAAAAGAGATCCATGAACGCATGGTTGCAGTGTACACCGACACCGCCCCTTCTTATGCAACCATTGCTCGCTGGAATAGGGAGTTCCGCCATGGTCGTGAGACCCTTGAAGATGACCCCCGTCCAGGACTCCCGTCAGACGTGACCAACGAGTACAATGTGGCCCGTGTAGAGAGGAGGATCCTCGAAAATCGACGGGTGAAGTTCGAAGAAATCGAGCGAGAACTTGGAATATCACATGGAAGTGTTATCAACATCATCCATGACAATTTGGCCCTGACCAAGGTATCTGCCCTTTGGGTCCCTAGAAACCTCACGCCCCATGATCGACTTCAACGTCGTCAAAGTCCACAAGGCCAGAGTTGCACGAGCTGCCCAGCGCGAGTGCGGATTCGAGGAGCTCAACCATTCCCCCTTACAGTCCAGATCTTTCCCTAACGACTACTTTTTATTCCGCCAGCTCAAGGCTGCACTGCGTGGACGCCGGTTTGGGGACGATGAAGATGTCCAGCTCGCTGTCCAGGAGTGGATTGAACAGCAGTCGGGAGATTTCTGGTTGTCGGGAATTCGAAGCTTCAGGGACAAGTGGCGCAAGTGCATTGAAGTCGAGGGTAGTTATATTTATAAATAATAAAACACTTTTCCTCATATTTTGTTTGCTTATATCCGAATTGCAAAACTTATTGACCGCCTCTCGTATATCACTTCCATATCAGCAACCAAACCTGACATAATTTAACAAGTGAAGGCTTCGCCTTCAACTACCATAGTGAGCCGGGCCCAACACAGTATCTCTCGCTCGACCCAGCTTCCAGTCCCTCTCCGAAAAAAGTACGCCTTGGCCAACTGGAAACCTTACAAGAGACGACTCAGTCAATACGCCCCAGCTGACCTAAGCGACGCGGCCTTGGAGGAGATAGACGAAGAACTGGAGAGGATAACTACGTCCATACTAAAAGCCGACCGCGAGTGCATATCCAAGACTGGGTATAAAACACCTCCTCAGCCAAGATGGACAGAGGAGATAAGAGAGATCGTTCGTGTTCACAGGGAACTGTACGAAGAGATAAGACGGGAAGGTCCTAACCGGGAATGAAGCTCGCTCCTTCGGTGCCTAAGCACCGAACTAAAAGAGGCTCTCAACCTCCAAGAAGAGGAAATATGGAACAGCCTGATAGCCAAAATCGATTGCGAGCTCAACCCGGCTAAGTTCTGGCATCAAATCAAGAACCTAAAAGGACTAACCGGAAGAACTAAGGCTCGAATAAAAGAGAACGGATATTATATAGAAGGCCCGGCAGTTCTAGAAGGAAGATTCAGGAATTTTGGGAAAAACGTCTTCAGGATCACCCCAGAAGACTGAAGAGTTCGACCAGGAATTCGAAGGCCAACTGATCGAAGATCTGAATCAGATTATGCAGCGCGCGCACCCACAACATCAAGTAGACGAAGGCAGGGATATGGCGGACTATGGCCGTCCCATAACACCAGAGGAGGTCATGGTCACTGTAAGAACCTTTTGAACATTGAGCACCAGGCTGGACGGGCATCACTAGAAACAACTTGGTAAATGCCCCACAGCAGATCATTCAGCGAATTACAAACGTTTATAACGCTTCCCTGAATACGGGTTACTTCCCTGAGGGTTTTACGATCGCTAAAATAATTTTCATAGCCAAGGGAGGTAAACCCCCTGATCAACTGGTCAATTACTGGTCAATCGCCCTACTGGAATTCGTCTCGAAAGTCTATGAGAACCTCCTGGCTGACAGGCTTCAAGAACAACTAGCCGAGCTAGGAGCTCACAATCCCCAGCAGCACGGGTTCCGCAGGAAACGAGGAATGGAAACCGAGCTCGCCCTCCTAACGTAAAAAACTCGCATGCAGCAAAGCTGAGAGAACATACGTAGACGTCGTGCTGCGTGATGTAAAGCAGGCCTTTGATAAGGTATGGCTGAGAGGGCTACAATTCAAGATCCTCAACATCCAGCTAAACCCAATAAAAAAGGGTCCATGTAACTATGTCACGGAGAGGCGAGCTCAAATCGCGATCGAGGGCTACAAAGGACCCGAATTCGAACTCGAGACGGGAGTTCCACAAGGCAGCTCTCTGAGTCCGTTGTTGTACCTCGTGTACACAATTGATCTCCCTGATCCAGTTAGGGACGACTCGATGTATCTCTGCAAGTTCGCAGAGGACATCACACAAATCGTTCCAAGTGCATTCAGGAACTCTGGAAGTCAAGCAAGGGCGACAGCTGCCGAGATTGACATCAATAATAGTTATAAAGAAGTGGAAAATAAAGACCAACCGCTAGAAGTTCACTATAATTTCGATGAACCGCCGGAAATTAGACGACGTACTCGTTGACAATGAAATTTATCCGGACTCTAACGAGGGAAAGGTTCTGGGCTTACGTCTTTATAAATCAGGATACAAGGCCCACGTACACAACAGTCTCTCTTGGCAAAAGAGAGCTGAAGAAACTGTACCATTTCCGAAGCCTCAACTTGCCAAATAAGAAAAAACTCTACGTGGCCGTGGTAAGCTCCGTCCTGGTATACCCGGCTGTGATCACGCAAATGGCAAGCTGTACTTCTCTCAAGACGATGCAGCGGGTACAGAATAAAGCCACACTGCTTATAACTGGCAGGAAAAGGATCGACCATATTCGACAATTGGTTCTACATGATAGAAGAATCGGACTAAAACCGATCAATAGGAAGATCCAAAGGTTAGGGAGAAAGACATCGGACAAAGTAGACCAAGAAATACTCCCAATAATCAATAACGATCTAAAAATACCGCAACACAGACCCATCTATACCTAACAATATACAAAAGGCAATTAACTTTAATAAAAAGAGTCGAAGTGCCCAAATTCAAATCTAGGACAAAGGAAAATGAAGTTTGAAAACGTGCTTCTTTTTAACGGCGGTCAACTCGGAGACGATGAGATGTCGGGAGTATGGTTTCCGGCTGAACTTGCACGTTAATTGCCGGTTTCTTCATTTGAATAATGAAGGCTTCGGCCATCCGCAATCTTCTGCGGTTTGGGAGTCTCAGGATGATGGAGGTGTCCTGATTCAGTTTGTTACAGGTTAGGGTAGTGTCATGAGAGTGGGCGTGTTTTTTAATCGCGCCATCTTGAAGGTGAGCTGTCATTCGCCTTGACAGGGTTGTGGAGGTTACGCCAATTTACTTTGAATTGCGGTGTTCGCAGTCACCCACTTTGCACGAATATTCGTACACGACGTTAGTCTCCTGGAGTTCGCTCGTTGGAGTGAGACAGCTGTTCTTCATGATATAACTACTTGTTTTCTTGGTCTTGCAGTATACAATTAGATAAATATCAGTATTAGGCTCGGTGGGGGTCACGTTACGATGGAGAATGGCTTTGAGATCCCTTTTCGTCTTCACGGTAGCCGGTGTTCATATTGGCCTTGTAATAAAGGTCGATATTACTCTTCTTTGGAGTAGACCTGACGGCAGGGCCAGCAGCCAAGTTCATTTTCTCTTTCATGATGGCGTCGATGAATTCGTGTGGGTAGCCGTTGTTAACGAAAACTCAGGAACCCTCTTCAGTTTGTGATCAACAGCCGTCCACGAGGATGAATGAGAAATTGCCCTGTTAACTAAGGCATTGATGATTGATCTCTTGTAACGTTCAGGACACTCAGAAGAACCGTTTAAGCAGAAGCCCAAGTTCTTGGCCTTAACGTATACTTGGGTCACAAATTTGGACTATTGGGCACTTATGAGGATATCAAGGAAGAGGAGGGATCCTTTATCTTCCGTTTCGTGGGTGAAATTCAGACACTAGTTATTCTTCAATGTTTCAACTAGCTCGTTCACTTGTTCAAGGTTATTCGTATTCAAAATTGTCATTGATATAGCGTGCGTAGATGGCAGGCTTGGCGCTATATTGCTCTTGAAAATCTTGTTCTCAACTGAGCCGATGTAAAAATTGGCAAATAGGACGCCAAGGGGAGACCCCATCGCGACGCCATCGATTTGCACGTACATTTTCCCATCGGAACTGTAGAACGGGGCTTCCTTTGTGCATGCTGGAGGGGCTGTCGCAATATGTCTTCGGGAGGAATGGTGAGGAGTGTGGAGCCTTCAGTATGGTAAATGGCATTGGTTATCAATTCGATGGTTTCATCAACGGGAACATTTTTAAATAGAGATTCTGCCATTGATAACCAATGCCATTTACCATACTGAAGGCTCCACGCCCATCGACGCCACCATGAAAGAGAAAATGAACTTCGCCGCTGGCCCTGGCGTCAGGTCTACTCCGAAAAAGAGTAATATCGACCTTTATTACAAGGCCAATATGAATACCGGCTACCGTGAAGACGAAAAGGATCTCAAAGCCATGCTCCATCGTAACATGACCCTAACCGACCCTAATACTGATATTAATCTAATTATATACTACAAGACCCCCCTAAAATCATATGAGAACGGAAATAACATAAATATTACATTCAAATATTCTAATACCATTCGAAAATCCTTGAATAGACTGCGCCCAATCAATATCGATGCTTTAGTTTACAGTATACCATGCTATAATTGCAAATTAACATACATCGGAGAGTCGGGCTACTTTAATAAGAGGATGAAAAAACATTTAGCTGATATCAGAAGGTGTACGAACTCTTCGAGTCTCTTTACGCACATGCAAAAGCACGACCCTAAAATTGATTTTAATCATGCAAAAATCATTTATAAATCAAACAATTATATTGAGAGGAGAATTGCGGAATCCATCATCATCAACAAAGTTGATAATTTCAATTTATCTGAAGGGCAATGCAAATTTATCAAATATATATCGAATAAAGTTATGGGTCTCGGATATTAGTAACTGTCCAGATTGTGCTGGTTCCCTTTCATTTTGTTTAGCTTGTCATTCTCGCCAGATTCACTCCGAGTTTTTCCCAGATTGTTTCCTGCTGTTTCATTTTGTTTAGGATGTGTCTTACTTTATATATTCTGTGCTCCTTGCCTAGCTTCTTCATTATTAGTTGAAATTTGCATCTTGCTGAAACTAGTCCGATAGTTATAAATACAATCTTGATTCAAATATTGTGGTTTACCATTATCTTTCACTGATATATATATATTTATATATATATATATATATATATATATATATATATATATATATATATATATATATATATATATATATATATATATATATATTATATATATATATATATTATATATATATATATATATATATATATATATATATATATATATATATATATATATATATATATATATATTATATATATATATATATATATTATATATATATATATATATATTATATATATATTATATATATATATATTATATATATATTATATATATATATTATATATATATATTATATATATATTATATATATATTATATATATATATATATATATTATATATATATATATATATATATATATATATATATATATATATATATATATATATATATATATATATATATATATATATATATATATATATATATATAAACGACAATTGTTTCAATATTTGAAATTCCGTAGAATTAATAAAACCAAATTGAGAAAGCAAAGATATTTTATGGGGAACGGTAAAGAGGGAAGCCAAAAGGAAGTAGGGTTGAAATGGAGTTCCCTAAGCTGTGTACGTGCATAAGTGATGTTCCAGAAATCATATGACCTTGTGTATAAATTTCAACTTTGGGACAGTTCGACGTATATGTATTTATGTACTTGCTCTAAATTTGATCTTCTTTTCTAATTGCTCTATCTTCTGCAGAACTATTGATCATTATTTTCGTCTTTGAAAAATTCTTTTTCACTATCTAAAACCTGCTTGTTTCGGAAGATGATTACAATCGAGAGGCTGGGTTGCTCTGTAGATTATGAATTTTACAAGTATATTGTTGATATGAGACAGTGGTTTGTGATTTTCCCTCTCGCCTTAAATGAACTAAAGCGTAGGAGGAAGCAATCGGAATCTTATTTTCATTTAAATATTTTCTCAACGAAATGGCAACTGTGACGTCTCGACGTTCTTCGAGTCTAAAGTTTTTTCAAATGAAAAAAGCAATACAACTTTGGATCCCACGAGGGCATTTTAAATCACTGGAGAAAGGATGCGGGGGAGGGCACAGATGCTGAAGGAAATAGTCAAAATGATTAATCATGAAAAAAGACTATAATAGTCGACTTCGTTAATCCTAAATATTTTAGCTAATGCAACAAAACTCCAGAAACAAGGCCGTACAAAGAGCACTGTGATTCAGGAATACGAACTCGAACATATTATGGGTTTGAACACTAACAAATTTCTGCCTTTGTTTCCATTCCTCAGTGACTGGGTCTGTTGGGAAAGATAATTTTCGTAGCTTCCGGCGATCAGATCGGCCCCAAGCTTAGCGGTTGAAGCCCCGCCGAAGCGAAAAATAAACGAAGGAAAATGTAAACAAGGTTTCGTCCCATCTAAAAGATCGCTCGGGCGAAAAACTACGATTCGTTGGCTTCCGAGTTGTTGTTATCCGTAGGCCTAAAAATGATGGCAGCTCGGTGGGGATGGGAGGAAGGGGGTAATAGAGAGGGGCTTGGGTGTTCCGGGGCCTTGGATTCGAACTACTTGAATCTCGGTTTTACCGGGGGGTTGGGGGATAGGCAGGCCTAAAGAGGAGAAACGGGATCGCAATTGGTCAGAGAGAGACACGTTTCACCACAGAGATGACGACGCGGGGATAGAGTCGCTGTATTTCATCCCTCGAATCTAAGCCCAATAACGACGAGGGCGAATCCCGTAGGATGGGGGTGAAAATGTGTAAGACTGATAGGTTGTTTGAGATGGCGGAGCGGTACGCCCTCCGGCCCAAACTAGATGCAGTCCACCTGTACTTTATTCCTTCTAAACATTTCCATTGTACCCTTTTCGGACACTTTCTTTACAAGCCTCTTATCGCCTCTCTCTCACACTCTCTCTCTCTCTCTCTCTCTCTCTCTCTCTCTCTCTCTCTCTCTCTCTCTCTCTCTTTTACCCTGAAGTTTTGAATCGTGTCCCACCCGTGGACATGATTCAAGACTTCAGGGTAAAAGAGCCACTATGGATGTAATAAAAAACTTCTTCACTTACTCGATTATTAATGATTGGAATAATTTGCCAAACGAGGTAGTAGACAACAGCACTATAGATTCATTTAAAATGAGATTAGACAAACACTTAGCAAATATTGGAATTGCTTAGCATAAGCTACAAAATAAAATAATATTACAAAAATATAACTCTTTCAGGTGTATGTAAGTGGTTTTCACATTCATTTCATTTAATTACTATTCAATGCAAATTTCCTTCAGGTACTGTCTTCTTACACCTGCAATGTACTTTTCCCAAATTATTTCATGTACGGCTTTTGCCGGAGGGAGTGGAGGGTGCGGAGAGCCTAAAACTTTTCTATCCTTTACTTCTACTATTCTATGTGTAAGTGGCAGTAGATTTAAGGCCAGATCACCTTAGTCTGGGCCGTAAGGCCCGTGTGATCTGTGTATCTATGTAACTCTATGTAACTCTCTCTCTCTCGCCTCCCCCCCCCCCTCCGCCTTGTCGCGGGAAGAGAGCTTGTGTGTACCTTTGACTTTTCAAGCTACGAGGGGCGGTCAATAAGTTTTTCGAATCGGTAGGGCAAAACAGAGGAAGGGGGATGGCTGTTTGTGGGGGTGTTAAGACAAGTTAAGACAAGTCAGGACCTGCAGCCGCACGCTCCCGCAAGGTGCTATTTAAGAAGAAGTAGCTGATCGCAGATTTTCAGTCACAAATTTTTCAACAATGGAGAAGGTTGAGCACCGCGCACTGATCAAATTTTTTACCAAGGAAGGCAAGAATGCCAATAGATCCATGAACACATGGTTGCAGTGTACACCGACACCGCCCCTTTCTATGCAACCATTGCTCGCAGGAATAGGGAGTTCCGCTATGGTCGTGAGACCCTTGAAGATGACCCCCGTCCAGGACGCCCGTCAGACGTGACCAACGAGTACAATGTGGCCCGTGTGGAGAGGATCATCCTCGAAAATCGACGGGTGAAGGTCAAAGAAATCGAGCGAGAACTTGGAATATCACATGAAAGTGTTATCAACATCATCCACCACAATTTGGCCATGGCCAAGGTCTCTGCCTGTTGGGTCCCTAGAAACCTGACGCCCCATGATCGACTTCAACGTCGTCAAAGTCCACAAGGCCAGAGTTGCACAAGCTGCCCTATGTGAGTGCGGATTCGAGGAGCTCAACCATCCCCCCTACAGTCCAGATCTGGCCCCTAGCGAGTACTTTTTATTTCGCCAGCTCAAGGCTGCACTGCGTGGACGCCGGTTTGGGGACGATGAAGATGTCCAGCTCGCCGTCCAGGAGTGGATTGAACAGCAGTCGGGAGATTTCTGGTTGTCGGGAATTCGAAGCTTCAGGGACAAGTGGCGCAAGTGCATTGAAGTCGAGGGTAGTTATATTGAAAAATAATAAAACACTTTTCCTCATATTTTGTTTCCTTATATCCGAATTGCAAAACTTAGTGACCGTTCCTCGTATGTCGGCGGGAATACCTCTCTTCTGGGTACCCCTGGTAGGGCTTCCCTTGTCGATTTAGTTGAAAACAAGATTCCAGACTAACTGCGTGATTCCTTCCTTTTTCTACTCTATCCTTCTCTTTTTTGACTTTCATCCTATCTCCCTCACTTATACAAAAAGAAAAAAATAGAAAAAAAGAGCCTACTCCTATCATGTCACTCTTTCCCTTTTTTCCCTCTATCTACATATAAGGACCTTGCAGCTACCTCACGCGTCAGAAGAGAGGCTTTGGAACCTCTATAAACAACGCCAATCGACGCTCACTGGTTGCGAGAGACTAGGACTAGAGGTTTCCTAGGCGTTGGAGCACGATGAAGGGGATGAGGCTAATGCCCCGTTAACCCCTTCCCTGGCGCGTAATTATTGACCATTTCCCAGTGACCGTTGACGGGTGCCTCTGGTAGCATCAGTCCGAGGTGACGGCCCTTTGTTCTCCAGGTTGGTTGCCAGGCCAATAAAAAGCCTTAGGTCGAGTCTCTTGGTGGGGCGGGATATCCATTGAACGCTGCTCCAAGATCCTGGCCGTTGTGAAGGGAACTAGTAGGAGTTTAGTAAGGGGCGTGTTTCGTTGCTGTTCACCTGGTGACATCGATGGCCCCTTCGGGGACCGTCTGTGCTGCTTGGTTGGGAGCCACGGCACGCCGAGGCTTGACGACTCGGTCGGACGAACAGCAGCACATGGAGCGTGCCTTCTGAAAGATCCGAAACGTCTCCGATCGATAGGCGGGAGCGACTCACGCGGGGAGAACTCACCACCCCCCCTTTTTATCATTGATTGGTCGCAAAGTATTTAAAGAGAGAAAGTGTTCAGAATGACCGGCAATAAAGGACCAGGAGCTCTAAAATACACGTGCGCAATATGCCACATAGATAAGTGGTGCGTGGACTTTCCGGAGGGGTGTTTTTCGAAATGCCACCCGGCCAGTTCCTGCACCGACAGTATTTTAAACGGCCAAATCAAGGAGCTAAAGGAAACATGCAGGGTTTCCGAGGAAAGATCCAGGAAGTTGGAGGAAAAAATAAGCAGCCTCGAATTAGAACACGCCGGACTGATTCGCAGGCTTGAGGTGAGAATAGCAGAGCTAACGTCAAGCCCTGTACTAAACACTGCATCTGCAGTATTACCCCCAGAGCTAGGTCCGCATGCTATGGATAAACCCTCAAAGAAAAGGAAAAGGAAGGGAAAGAAACAGGAAGAAGAGAAAGTTGAAACAGAAGATAAGGTAGAAACTGAAAAAAAGAAAGTTGAAGCAGAGGAAGAAAAGAGAAAAACAGAAGAGTATGTAACAAAGGAAGATAAGGGGGAAGAGACGAATAAGAAAAAGAAGAACAAGAAAAATAAGATGGAGAAGAAAGAGCGAACCAAGAGTTCGCTTCCGCAAGGAAAGCCTCAAACCTCTGCACGGAAATGTCCGAGGGTTACCCTCGTGGGCGACTCCCAAGCACAAGGTTTGCAGCCCCTGCTAGCGGCCCGCCTTCGCACTAGTGTGGAGGTATGCTGCCAGCCAGGACGGGGAAACCACCACATCAGGGTAGAGGCTGAGAAATCTCAGATCTCCGAGAATTCAGTCGTTGCCCTGATGGTGAGTGGGAATGACCTCTACCTCCGAGGAGGCAAAGTCGGCCCCAGCGAGAAAATTCTCAACACGGTCATGGGAGCCGTGGACGACTGTGGATTGAAAACTCGCAAACGGGTCGTTGTAGGAATGCTCCCAAGAAGAGGTCCTAGCCGGACAGCTCACTCTAGGAACGTGACCCTGAACCAGCGCCTGTCCGACCTCTGTACGGCGGAAGGGGTCTTCTTTCTGGACCCTTACCGCACCTTTTACGGTCGAAACGACCTTTACCAAAGGGACGGAGTGCACCTTTCATTCAAGGGACAGGCTGTACTCTGTAACTTAATCCAGGATGTCGTAGATCGGACGCAGAGGAGCGTCCGACCCAGAGTGAAGGCGGACATAAGACAGTATGCCCGTGTCACTCCTGGAACGACGTTCTTAGATGTGGCAAAGAGGGGTACTGCCACACAAAAGAAACCGGGAAACGGAAGAGCGTAGAGAGTCCTACACTGGGGGACTCCCTCAAAGTTCTCCTGTTCAACGCGAGGTCAATCAGGAATAAGTTTCTTGAGCTCCGTGGCCTCGTAGCAACAGAGGAACCTGAGACCATAACAGAATCGTGGATAAAAACGTCAAACCGAGACTTTGAAGGCGAATTCACGGTTCCTGGCTACCAACTCTTCCACAAAGATAGGCCAGACAGAGAGGGTGGCGGTGTAATGTTGTATGTCAAGGATACAATCAAATCTACGAACTCCAACATTATATCCGATCACGAGCTCCTAGGCGTTGACCTAGAGATAGGTCCTGTCAGATACAGGACCCTGGTGCTTTACAGACCCCCTTCCCAACCCGTTGAGAAGGACAGGGAACTGTACCAGCTGCTGGGTGAGCTTGTTCAAGGCAGAGTGTGCATCGTTATGGGCGACTTCAACAGACAAGTTGACTGGGAAACCAGAGCAGCCTGTGGCGATAGCGCGCTACTCCTGGAGTTCGCCAACAACGAGTTCCTCACTCAATGGGTCAGAGAACCGACGAGAGGAGACAATATCCTCGACTTGGTCTTCACCTCTGAGGATGATATCGTTGAGGATGTCTCTGTAGGCGAAGAGCTCGGTGGCAGTGATCACCAGCTAGTTAGATTTAGCGTCAAGATCCCGAAGGTAAGGTCTGTTGCCAGTCAATCAAGGAAACTTGACTTGAGAAGAGCAGACTTTGCACGCCTTCGTGCTGGGCTGACTGATGTAAGGCTAGCGGTATGCGAAGAGGTTGAGGATTCGTGGAACAATTTCAAAAATAAATTCATGAGTCTTCAATCAAGTTGCATCCCTCTAAAATGCCTCCGTCGGTCTTCTGTTCAACCAAAGTGGTTTAATCGAGAAATCGGCCAACTGCTTAGGGAGAAGAGAAATGCGTACCGGCGATCGAAGATCTCGGGTGCCTTTGACGAGTACCGGAGGCTAGCCAGGAGAGTGAAGTCCAGCATAAGGGCGGCTAAGCGTACTGAGGAACTCCGAGTGGCGAGACTCTGCAAGGAGAATCCCAAGGAGTTCTTCGGCTATGTAAATAGCCGTAAACCAATCCATCGTAGGATTGGGCCCCTAGTGGACGAGGAGGGTGCATTAACTCAGTCAGATGCAGAAAATGCTAACCTTCTCAATGACTACTTCTCCTCAGTGTTTACTAAAGAGTGTGGTCCCATCCCCCAGCCCACGGATTCCTACTCGGGGGAAAAGCTGGAGGCAATGGACTTCACCGAAGGAGAAATATAGAAAAAGATCGCTGACCTAAAGACGAATAAGTCCCCTGGACCGGACGGGTTTCTACCCAAGGTGTTGAAGGAAGTGTGCGATGAAGTATCACGACATCTGTGCGCTATCTTTAACATGTCAATTCGGACCGGATGCGTTCCTAGAGACTGGCGTGAGGCGGAGGTGACTCCGATCTTCAAGAAAGGATCCTCCAGCCATCCGTCAAACTACCGACCTATCAGTCTGACTTCGATAGTCGGTAAACTCATGGAAAGCATGATGGTGGAGAAAATAACGTCGTATTTAGAGTCAAACCTGCTACTGAGGAGTTCCCAGCACGGCTTCCGAAGGCAACGGTCATGCCTGACGAACCTTGTGGAATTCTTCCACTTCGTTTTCAGTGAGCACGATCGGGACAAGGCGGTGGATGTGGTCTACCTAGACTTTCAGAAAGCCTTTGATAAGGTACCACACCGCCGCCTTCTCCGGAAAGTGCGAGCGCTTGGCATAGACGGAAAGGTAGCCGGCTGGATCGAGAACTGGCTAAGTGGCAGACGGCAACGGGTGGTGGTAAATGGACAGTCTTCTGAGTGGGTGCCCGTTACTAGCGGGGTGCCTCAAGGTTCTGTCCTGGGACCACTACTATTCATCATCTACGTCAATGACATGGACGGTGACATGGTTGCGAAGATTTCCAAATTTGCCGACGATACCAAGCTTGGTATGAACGTTGCAAAGGATGGAAATACTGCCCGCCTGCAGGAAGATCTTGGGAAGATTGGGGAGTGGTCGGACACGTGGCAAATGCCTTTTAACGTGGGCAAATGCAAAGTGATGCATATCGGCCACAGAAACCCCCAATCTCAGTATATCCTTAAGGGCACTGCTATGGAATCCACCGACACTGAGAAGGACTTGGGTGTAACAATCACTAGTGACCTCAAGTTCTCGAAACAGTGCATTGAGGCGGAGAAAAAGGCCCAAAGGATGCTAGGCTATATTAAGCGCCAGTTTGGTTATCGGAACCAGGAGATTGTACTGTGCCTGTACAACTCACTTGTCCGACCGCACCTGGAGTATGCCGTACAATTTTGGAGTCCTTCATTGCGAAAGGACATCGCGAGATTGGAACGCGTACAAGCCAGGGCAACCAAGCTGATTCCCTCTATCCGACATAAAAGTTATGAGGATAGACTAAGGGAATTAGATCTGTTCTCGCTGGAAACCCGTAGACAGCGTGGTCAGCTCATCGAAGTTTTCAAAATACTTCGAGGGTTCGACAATGTTGACTACCGGGATATTTTCACACTGAGTGAGAACAGAACGCGCAATCACGGCTTCAAACTTGAACTGAAGCGTTACAACCGCAATCTGTGTGGAAATTTTTTCACTTACAGTATCTGCGGTATGTGGAACGCACTTCCAGTGGAAGTTGTCAACAGTGAATCTGTTGACCAGTTCAAGTCAAGACTAGACAAAGTCTTGAAAAGTGGCCGTTTAGGGACGCAAAACAATTGAGCAGCCATGTGCCCGCTCGATTGCTAGCCTAAAGGTACCCTCTTTGAATGGACCGTAAGGTCTCCTAGGGTACTAACTTTCCTTGTTACTCCTTGTTACTCTCTCTCTCTCTCTCTCTCTCTCTCTCTCTCTCTCTCTCTCTCTCTCTCTCTCTCTCTCTCTCTCTCTCTCTCTCTCTCTCTCACTCTCTCTCTCTCTCTCTCTCTCAAAGAATGTAGAGGGAGAGGTGACGCCCCCTTGTCGCGGGAAGAGAGCTTGTGTGTACCTTTGACTTTTCGAGCTATGTCGGCGGGGGTACCTCTTCTGGGTACCCCTGGTAGGGCTTCCCTTGTCGATTTGGTCGAAAACGAGATTCCAGACTAAGTGCGTCATTCCTTCCTTTTTTTTTTTACTCTATCCTTCTCTTTTTTTACTTTTATTCTATCTCTCCCACTTATACAAAAAAAAAAAACAACAAAAAAAAGCCTACTCCTATCATGTCCCTGTTTCTCTTTTCTTCCTCTATCTACATATAAGGACCTGGCAGCTACCTCATGCGTCAGAAGAGAGGCTTTGGAACCTCTATAAACAACGCCAATCGACGCTCACTGGTTGCGAGAGACTAGGACTAGAGGTGTCCTAGGCGTTGGGGCACGATGAATGGGATGAGGGTAGTGCCCCGTTAACCCCTTCCCTGGCGCGTAATTATTGACCGTTCCCAGTGCCCGTTGACGGGTGCCTCTGGTAGCATCGGTCCGAGGTGACGGCCCTTTGTTCCCAGGTTGGTTGCCAGGCCAATAAAAAGCCTTGGGTCGAGTCTCTTGGTGGGGCGGGATATCCATTGAACGCTGCTCCGAGATCCTGGCCGTTGTGAAGGGAACTAGTAGGAGTTTAGTAAGGGGCGTGCTTCGTTGTTGTTCACCTGGTGACAAATCGATGGCCCCTTCGGGGACCGTCTGTGCTGCTTGGTTGGGAGCCACGGCACGCCGAGGCTTGACGACTCGGTCGGACGAACAGCAGCACATGGAGCGTGCCTTCTGAAAGATCCGAAACGTCTCCGATCGATAGGCGGGAGCGACTCACGCGGGGAGAACTCACCAACCCCCTTTTTTCTATTGATTGGTCACAAAGTTTTGAAAGAGAGAAAGTGTTTAAAATGACAGGGAAAAAAGGTCCAGCTGCACTTAAATATACATGTGCGATATGCCAGAAGGATAAGTGGTGCGTGGACTTCCCGGAAGGATGTTTTTCGAAATGCCACCCGGGAAGTATATGTACCGATTGCATCCTTAAAGGAGAGATCCGAGAGGCAGTGGCATGCTGCAATGAACTCAAGGATCTCTTCACAGCCTCTGAAGAAAAATCTAGGGCGCTGGAAAATAAACTGCAGACCCTAGAAACGCAGCACGCGCTTCAGATTCGGCGTCTCGAGGAAAAGATCCTAGAGCTAGCCTCTAAACTAGAGGCCCAGTCGGCTCAAGCTCGAGACGAAAGTCCCACTGACTTGGGTGGTTCCGCCGATGTGACTCCAGCCCAAGGAGGTGAAACTGCATTGGCAGTCCCACTTCTGCCATGCGGAGCCAATGAGAAGAAGAAAAAGAAAAAGAAGAAAAAGGACCATAATGCAGCTCACCCCAGTGTAGAGGATTCGAGCGCTACTGGTGCGCATGGGAAAGTGGAAAGAGAAGAAGAGAAAAGAGAAACGGAAGAAGAGAAAAGAGAAACGGAAGAAAAGAAAACAAATGAAGAGAAGAAAAATAAGATGAGGAAGAAAAAAAAGAAAGATGCAGAGATACAAGAGGAAAGCGGCAAGTCGCTTCCGAGAGGAAAGAATAAGTCGCCTGCTGACAAATGTGCAAGAGTCACCCTTATTGGTGATTCTCAAGCACGGGGCTTGCAGTCCCTGCTAGCGGCCCGCCTTCGCACTAGTGTGAAGGTAAGCTGCCTGCCAGGATGTGGTAACCACCACATCAGAGTAGAGGCTGAGAAATCACAGATTTCTGAGAGCTCAGTCGTTGCTCTGATGGTCAGTGGAAACGACCTGTACCTGAGAGGAGGTAGGGTAGGCCCTACAGATAAAATCCTCCACACGGTCATGGGTGCCGTGGACGACTGTGGGCTGAAAACCCGCAAGCGTGTGGTAGTCGGGATGCTCCCGAGGAGAGGTCCAACACGGACCGCTCACTCGATGAATGTGTCTCTAAACCGGCGCCTGGCAGATTTGTGTACGGCAGAGGGGGTCTTTTTTGTGGACCCGTACCGCACCTTTTATGGTAGAAATGATCTCTACCAAAGGGATGGGGTACATCTTTCCTTTAAAGGAAAGGCCTTTCTGTCGAACATGATCCAGAATGTCGTAGAGAGGACCGAAAGGAGTATCCGGCCCAGAGTGAGGGCGGACGTACGCCAGTACGCCCGTGTCACTCCAGGAACGACCTTCTCAGAGGTCGCAAAAAGGGGTGCCTCGCCAACAAAGAAGCCGGGAAACGGAAGAGCATAGGGAGTCCTACAGTCGGGGACTCCCTGAAAGTTCTTCTGTTCAATTCGAGGTCAATCAGGAACAAGTTTCCTGAGCTCCGTGGCCTCGTAGCGACGGAAGAACCCGAAATGGTAGCCATAACAGAATCGTGGATAAAAACGTCAAACCGAGACTTTGAAGGCGAATTCACGGTTCCTGGCTACCAACTCTTCCACAAAGATAGGCCAGACAGAGAGGGTGGCGGTGTAATGTTGTATGTCAAGGATACAATCAAATCTACGAACTCCAACATTATATCCGATCACGAGCTCCTAGGCGTTGACCTAGAGATAGGTCCTGTCAGATACAGGACCCTGGTGCTTTACAGACCCCCTTCCCAACCCGTTGAGAAGGACAGGGAACTGTACCAGCTGCTGGGTGAGCTTGTTCAAGGCAGAGTGTGCATCGTTATGGGCGACTTCAACAGACAAGTTGACTGGGAAACCAGAGCAGCCTGTGGCGATAGCGCGCTACTCCTGGAGTTCGCCAACAACGAGTTCCTCACTCAATGGGTCAGAGAACCGACGAGAGGAGACAATATCCTCGACTTGGTCTTCACCTCTGAGGATGATATCGTTGAGGATGTCTCTGTAGGCGAAGAGCTCGGTGGCAGTGATCACCAGCTAGTTAGATTTAGCGTCAAGATCCCGAAGGTAAGGTCTGTTGCCAGTCAATCAAGGAAACTTGACTTGAGAAGAGCAGACTTTGCACGCCTTCGTGCTGGGCTGACTGATGTAAGGCTAGCGGTATGCGAAGAGGTTGAGGATTCGTGGAACAATTTCAAAAATAAATTCATGAGTCTTCAATCAAGTTGCATCCCTCTAAAATGCCTCCGTCGGTCTTCTGTTCAACCAAAGTGGTTTAATCGAGAAATCGGCCAACTGCTTAGGGAGAAGAGAAATGCGTACCGGCGATCGAAGATCTCGGGTGCCTTTGACGAGTACCGGAGGCTAGCCAGGAGAGTGAAGTCCAGCATAAGGGCGGCTAAGCGTACTGAGGAACTCCGAGTGGCGAGACTCTGCAAGGAGAATCCCAAGGAGTTCTTCGGCTATGTAAATAGCCGTAAACCAATCCATCGTAGGATTGGGCCCCTAGTGGACGAGGAGGGTGCATTAACTCAGTCAGATGCAGAAAATGCTAACCTTCTCAATGACTACTTCTCCTCAGTGTTTACTAAAGAGTGTGGTCCCATCCCCCAGCCCACGGATTCCTACTCGGGGGAAAAGCTGGAGGCAATGGACTTCACCGAAGGAGAAATATAGAAAAAGATCGCTGACCTAAAGACGAATAAGTCCCCTGGACCGGACGGGTTTCTACCCAAGGTGTTGAAGGAAGTGTGCGATGAAGTATCACGACATCTGTGCGCTATCTTTAACATGTCAATTCGGACCGGATGCGTTCCTAGAGACTGGCGTGAGGCGGAGGTGACTCCGATCTTCAAGAAAGGATCCTCCAGCCATCCGTCAAACTACCGACCTATCAGTCTGACTTCGATAGTCGGTAAACTCATGGAAAGCATGATGGTGGAGAAAATAACGTCGTATTTAGAGTCAAACCTGCTACTGAGGAGTTCCCAGCACGGCTTCCGAAGGCAACGGTCATGCCTGACGAACCTTGTGGAATTCTTCCACTTCGTTTTCAGTGAGCACGATCGGGACAAGGCGGTGGATGTGGTCTACCTAGACTTTCAGAAAGCCTTTGATAAGGTACCACACCGCCGCCTTCTCCGGAAAGTGCGAGCGCTTGGCATAGACGGAAAGGTAGCCGGCTGGATCGAGAACTGGCTAAGTGGCAGACGGCAACGGGTGGTGGTAAATGGACAGTCTTCTGAGTGGGTGCCCGTTACTAGCGGGGTGCCTCAAGGTTCTGTCCTGGGACCACTACTATTCATCATCTACGTCAATGACATGGACGGTGACATGGTTGCGAAGATTTCCAAATTTGCCGACGATACCAAGCTTGGTATGAACGTTGCAAAGGATGGAAATACTGCCCGCCTGCAGGAAGATCTTGGGAAGATTGGGGAGTGGTCGGACACGTGGCAAATGCCTTTTAACGTGGGCAAATGCAAAGGGATGCATATCGGCCACAGAAACCCCCAATCTCAGTATATCCTTAAGGGCACTGCTATGGAATCCACCGACACTGAGAAGGACTTGGGTGTAACAATCACTAGTGACCTCAAGTTCTCGAAACAGTGCATTGAGGCGGAGAAAAAGGCCCAAAGGATGCTAGGCTATATTAAGCGCCAGTTTGGTTATCGGAACCAGGAGATTGTACTGTGCCTGTACAACTCACTTGTCCGACCGCACCTGGAGTATGCCGTACAATTTTGGAGTCCTTCATTGCGAAAGGACATCGCGAGATTGGAACGCGTACAAGCCAGGGCAACCAAGCTGATTCCCTCTATCCGACATAAAAGTTATGAGGATAGACTAAGGGAATTAGATCTGTTCTCGCTGGAAACCCGTAGACAGCGTGGTCAGCTCATCGAAGTTTTCAAAATACTTCGAGGGTTCGACAATGTTGACTACCGGGATATTTTCACACTGAGTGAGAACAGAACGCGCAATCACGGCTTCAAACTTGAACTGAAGCGTTACAACCGCAATCTGTGTGGAAATTTTTTCACTTACAGTATCTGCGGTATGTGGAACGCACTTCCAGTGGAAGTTGTCAACAGTGAATCTGTTGACCAGTTCAAGTCAAGACTAGACAAAGTCTTGAAAAGTGGCCGTTTAGGGACGCAAAACAATTGAGCAGCCATGTGCCCGCTCGATTGCTAGCCTAAAGGTACCCTCTTTGAATGGACCGTAAGGTCTCCTAGGGTACTAACTTTCCCTGTTACTCCTTGTTACTCTCTCTCTCTCTCTCTCTCTCTCTCTCTCTCTCTCTCTCTCTCTCTCTCTCTCTCTCTCTCTCTCTCTCACTCTCTCTCTCTCTCTCTCTCTCTCAAAGAATGTAGAGGGAGAGGTGACGCCCCCTTGTCGCGGGAAGAGAGCTTGTGTGTACCTTTGACTTTTCGAGCTATGTCGGCGGGGGTACCTCTTCTGGGTACCCCTGGTAGGGCTTCCCTTGTCGATTTGGTCGAAAACGAGATTCCAGACTAAGTGCGTCATTCCTTCCTTTTTTTTTTTACTCTATCCTTCTCTTTTTTTACTTTTATTCTATCTCTCCCACTTATACAAAAAGAAAAAAACAACAAAAAAAAGCCTACTCCTATCATGTCCCTGTTTCTCTTTTCTTCCTCTATCTACATATAAGGACCTGGCAGCTACCTCATGCGTCAGAAGAGAGGCTTTGGAACCTCTATAAACAACGCCAATCGACGCTCACTGGTTGCGAGAGACTAGGACTAGAGGTGTCCTAGGCGTTGGGGCACGATGAATGGGATGAGGGTAGTGCCCCGTTAACCCCTTCCCTGGCGCGTAATTATTGACCGTTCCCAGTGCCCGTTGACGGGTGCCTCTGGTAGCATCGGTCCGAGGTGACGGCCCTTTGTTCCCAGGTTGGTTGCCAGGCCAATAAAAAGCCTTGGGTCGAGTCTCTTGGTGGGGCGGGATATCCATTGAACGCTGCTCCGAGATCCTGGCCGTTGTGAAGGGAACTAGTAGGAGTTTAGTAAGGGGCGTGCTTCGTTGTTGTTCACCTGGTGACAAATCGATGGCCCCTTCGGGGACCGTCTGTGCTGCTTGGTTGGGAGCCACGGCACGCCGAGGCTTGACGACTCGGTCGGACGAACAGCAGCACATGGAGCGTGCCTTCTGAAAGATCCGAAACGTCTCCGATCGATAGGCGGGAGCGACTCACGCGGGGAGAACTCACCAACCCCCTTTTTTCTATTGATTGGTCACAAAGTTTTGAAAGAGAGAAAGTGTTTAAAATGACAGGGAAAAAAGGTCCAGCTGCACTTAAATATACATGTGCGATATGCCAGAAGGATAAGTGGTGCGTGGACTTCCCGGAAGGATGTTTTTCGAAATGCCACCCGGGAAGTATATGTACCGATTGCATCCTTAAAGGAGAGATCCGAGAGGCAGTGGCATGCTGCAATGAACTCAAGGATCTCTTCACAGCCTCTGAAGAAAAATCTAGGGCGCTGGAAAATAAACTGCAGACCCTAGAAACGCAGCACGCGCTTCAGATTCGGCGTCTCGAGGAAAAGATCCTAGAGCTAGCCTCTAAACTAGAGGCCCAGTCGGCTCAAGCTCGAGACGAAAGTCCCACTGACTTGGGTGGTTCCGCCGATGTGACTCCAGCCCAAGGAGGTGAAACTGCATTGGCAGTCCCACTTCTGCCATGCGGAGCCAATGAGAAGAAGAAAAAGAAAAAGAAGAAAAAGGACCATAATGCAGCTCACCCCAGTGTAGAGGATTCGAGCGCTACTGGTGCGCATGGGAAAGTGGAAAGAGAAGAAGAGAAAAGAGAAACGGAAGAAGAGAAAAGAGAAACGGAAGAAAAGAAAACAAATGAAGAGAAGAAAAATAAGATGAGGAAGAAAAAAAAGAAAGATGCAGAGATACAAGAGGAAAGCGGCAAGTCGCTTCCGAGAGGAAAGAATAAGTCGCCTGCTGACAAATGTGCAAGAGTCACCCTTATTGGTGATTCTCAAGCACGGGGCTTGCAGTCCCTGCTAGCGGCCCGCCTTCGCACTAGTGTGAAGGTAAGCTGCCTGCCAGGATGTGGTAACCACCACATCAGAGTAGAGGCTGAGAAATCACAGATTTCTGAGAGCTCAGTCGTTGCTCTGATGGTCAGTGGAAACGACCTGTACCTGAGAGGAGGTAGGGTAGGCCCTACAGATAAAATCCTCCACACGGTCATGGGTGCCGTGGACGACTGTGGGCTGAAAACCCGCAAGCGTGTGGTAGTCGGGATGCTCCCGAGGAGAGGTCCAACACGGACCGCTCACTCGATGAATGTGTCTCTAAACCGGCGCCTGGCAGATTTGTGTACGGCAGAGGGGGTCTTTTTTGTGGACCCGTACCGCACCTTTTATGGTAGAAATGATCTCTACCAAAGGGATGGGGTACATCTTTCCTTTAAAGGAAAGGCCTTTCTGTCGAACATGATCCAGAATGTCGTAGAGAGGACCGAAAGGAGTATCCGGCCCAGAGTGAGGGCGGACGTACGCCAGTACGCCCGTGTCACTCCAGGAACGACCTTCTCAGAGGTCGCAAAAAGGGGTGCCTCGCCAACAAAGAAGCCGGGAAACGGAAGAGCATAGGGAGTCCTACAGTCGGGGACTCCCTGAAAGTTCTTCTGTTCAATTCGAGGTCAATCAGGAACAAGTTTCCTGAGCTCCGTGGCCTCGTAGCGACGGAAGAACCCGAAATGGTAGCCATAACAGAATCGTGGATAAAAACGTCAAACCGAGACTTTGAAGGCGAATTCACGGTTCCTGGCTACCAACTCTTCCACAAAGATAGGCCAGACAGAGAGGGTGGCGGTGTAATGTTGTATGTCAAGGATACAATCAAATCTACGAACTCCAACATTATATCCGATCACGAGCTCCTAGGCGTTGACCTAGAGATAGGTCCTGTCAGATACAGGACCCTGGTGCTTTACAGACCCCCTTCCCAACCCGTTGAGAAGGACAGGGAACTGTACCAGCTGCTGGGTGAGCTTGTTCAAGGCAGAGTGTGCATCGTTATGGGCGACTTCAACAGACAAGTTGACTGGGAAACCAGAGCAGCCTGTGGCGATAGCGCGCTACTCCTGGAGTTCGCCAACAACGAGTTCCTCACTCAATGGGTCAGAGAACCGACGAGAGGAGACAATATCCTCGACTTGGTCTTCACCTCTGAGGATGATATCGTTGAGGATGTCTCTGTAGGCGAAGAGCTCGGTGGCAGTGATCACCAGCTAGTTAGATTTAGCGTCAAGATCCCGAAGGTAAGGTCTGTTGCCAGTCAATCAAGGAAACTTGACTTGAGAAGAGCAGACTTTGCACGCCTTCGTGCTGGGCTGACTGATGTAAGGCTAGCGGTATGCGAAGAGGTTGAGGATTCGTGGAACAATTTCAAAAATAAATTCATGAGTCTTCAATCAAGTTGCATCCCTCTAAAATGCCTCCGTCGGTCTTCTGTTCAACCAAAGTGGTTTAATCGAGAAATCGGCCAACTGCTTAGGGAGAAGAGAAATGCGTACCGGCGATCGAAGATCTCGGGTGCCTTTGACGAGTACCGGAGGCTAGCCAGGAGAGTGAAGTCCAGCATAAGGGCGGCTAAGCGTACTGAGGAACTCCGAGTGGCGAGACTCTGCAAGGAGAATCCCAAGGAGTTCTTCGGCTATGTAAATAGCCGTAAACCAATCCATCGTAGGATTGGGCCCCTAGTGGACGAGGAGGGTGCATTAACTCAGTCAGATGCAGAAAATGCTAACCTTCTCAATGACTACTTCTCCTCAGTGTTTACTAAAGAGTGTGGTCCCATCCCCCAGCCCACGGATTCCTACTCGGGGGAAAAGCTGGAGGCAATGGACTTCACCGAAGGAGAAATATAGAAAAAGATCGCTGACCTAAAGACGAATAAGTCCCCTGGACCGGACGGGTTTCTACCCAAGGTGTTGAAGGAAGTGTGCGATGAAGTATCACGACATCTGTGCGCTATCTTTAACATGTCAATTCGGACCGGATGCGTTCCTAGAGACTGGCGTGAGGCGGAGGTGACTCCGATCTTCAAGAAAGGATCCTCCAGCCATCCGTCAAACTACCGACCTATCAGTCTGACTTCGATAGTCGGTAAACTCATGGAAAGCATGATGGTGGAGAAAATAACGTCGTATTTAGAGTCAAACCTGCTACTGAGGAGTTCCCAGCACGGCTTCCGAAGGCAACGGTCATGCCTGACGAACCTTGTGGAATTCTTCCACTTCGTGTTCAGTGAGCACGATCGGGACAAGGCGGTGGATGTGGTTTACTTAGACTTTCAGAAAGCCTTTGATAAGGTACCACACCGCCGCCTTCTCCGGAAAGTGCGAGCGCTGGGCATAGACGGAAAAGTAGCCGGCTGGATCGAGAACTGGCTAAGTGGCAGACGGCAACGGGTGGTGGTGAATGGACAGGCTTCTGAGTGGGTGCCCGTTACTAGCGGAGTGCCTCAAGGTTCTGTCCTGGGACCACTACTATTCATCATCTACGTCAACGACATGGACGGTGACATGGTTGCCAAGATTTCCAAATTTGCCGACGATACCAAGCTTGGTATGAACGTTGCAAAGGATGGAAATACTGCCCGCCTGCAGGAAGACCTTGGGAAGATTGGGGAGTGGTCGGACACGTGGCAAATGCCGTTCAACGTGAACAAGTGCAAAGTAATGCATATCGGCCACAGAAATCCCCAATCTCATTATATCCTTAAGGGCACTGCTCTCGAATCGAGTGACACTGAGAAGGACTTGGGTGTTACTGTCACTAGCGACCTCAAGTTCTCGAAACAGTGCATTGAGGCAGAGAAGAAAGCCCAAAGGATGTTAGGCTACATAAAGCGCCAGTTTGGATACCGTAACAGGGAGATAGTACTTTGTCTGTACAACTCCCTAGTTCGGCCGCACCTGGAGTATGCCGTACAATTTTGGAGTCCTTCGTTTCGAAAGGACATCGCAAGGTTGGAACGCGTACAAGCCAGGGCAACCAAGCTGATTCCCTCTATCCGACATAAAAGTTATGAGGATAGACTAAGGGAATTAGATCTGTTCTCGTTGGAAACCCGTAGACTGCGTGGTCAGCTCATCGAAGTTTTCAAAATACTTCGAGGGTTCGACAATGTTGACTACCGGGATATTTTCACACTGAGTGAGAACAGAACGCGCAATCACGGCTTCAAAACTGAACTGAAGCGTTACAACCGCAATCTGTGTGGAAACTTTTTCACCTACAGTATCTGCGGTAAGTGGAACGCACTTCCAGTGGAAGTTGTCAACAGTGAATCTGTTGACCAGTTCAAGTCAAGACTAGACAAAGTCTTGAAAAGTGGCCGTTTAGGGACGCAAAACAATTGAGCAGCCATGTGCCCGCTCAATTTCTAGTCCAAAGGTACCCTCTTTGAATGGACCGTAAGGTCTCCTAGGGTACTTACTTTCCTTGTTGTTGTTACTCTCTCTCTCTCTCTCTCTCTCAACACAACCACCTTGTCGTCGGTGAGAGAGCTTGCGTGATCTGCCTGAGTTAAGCTAGCTAAGCTGGGGGACTTTTAGTACGGTAGGGTCACCCATGCCAGTAAGGTAGCTGTAGTAGGATCCAGACTAATGGTTGTCAAACTTCTCTACCACTTCTTTGATGCGTCTCCTTGCATCCACCTACCAACCTCTTCGATTCTGTTAGTACTAAGTTTCACCAACTCTCTTCAACTGTCAAAAAATCAAAACAAAAACCCAATAACAAAAAAAAAACCTTCATCTCTATTACACATAAGTTGTTTATTAATAAGGGCCTCACCAGCTCCCTTATGCCGCGTGAGAAGAGAGGCTTTGGAACCTCTTTAAATAACGCCTTGGAGCACTCATAGGTTACAAGAGACTGAGATTGAAGGGATCTTAGGCGTTTGGGTTACGATTAATGGAGAAATGCTAGGTACCCCTTAAAAGCTTTCTCCTAACGTGTAATTGCCTGACCAGCTCCCTGTGACCGCTACTTGGTGAATTAAGGCTCAACTGATCTTTGGAGAGAGAGCTTTTGTGCCTTGCTGGTTGCCAGATCAGCTAAAGATCTCGGTTGAAGTCGTGGGCACTTAGCTTTACTATTTGCCTCAAGTCTGGCCGTTTTTAGTTGATTAGTAGGGCTTAGTAGGAAGACAGTTACACCTCAAGCACCCCTGTCGAAAAATCAGAGAACCAGTTCACTGGGGCTCTCGTGCTGCTCAGTTGGGAGCTGCGGCACGATTGGGGACGTCCGGCCCAGGGGAGACCTTAGGGTTGGTGTGCTTGATCAAAGGGTTTCTGTTCGCCGAACGACCGAAAACCTCCTGGAAATAGGCGGATGAGATTAGTGCGAGAGAAAATCACAACCAAAAACCCCTTTTTTAATGCGTATGGTCCGAGATTTTTGTAACATGGCGAAGAAGAATGGTCCTCCGTTTCGAAAGCTAACCTGCAAAATATGCAAAGTCTATAGATGGAGTGAAGACTTCGGGGGAAGGAGTTGCAAGGAACTCACAGATGGCGTCAGTGTCTGTGACTTCTGCGAACTCGAGAAGCGCCTGGGCGAGAGCATCGCTCAACTGAGAGAGGAGAACTCCCTCCTTAAAAGGGAAGTTCAACTCTTAAAAACAGAGAGATGCAGATGCTCAGGCGAGAAGGCTCCGGACGTCCAACAGCCGATTTCTTCTGCTGAAGGGCTTCCTCAACGAGCCAAAAAGAAGAAAAAAAAGAAGAAAGAAGAGAAAGTAGAAATAGAAGAAGAGAAAGTAGAAAGAGAAGAAGAGAAAGTAAAAGGAGAAGAAGAGAAAGTAGAAAGAGAAGAAAAGAAACTGGAAACAGAAGAAGAGAAAGTAGAAGCAGAAGAAGAGAAACGGGAAACAAACGAAGAGATAGCAAAGGAAGTCAAGAAGAAGAATAAGAGGAAGAATAAGAAGAAGAAGAAAAAAAAATTAGAGATACAAGAGGAAAGCGGCAAGTCGCCTCCGAAAGGAAAGACTAAGTCGTCCGCAGTCAAATGTGCAAGAGTCACCCTTATTGGTGATTCTCAAGCACGGGGTCTGAAGCCCCTGCTAGCGGCCCGCCTTCGCACAAGCGTTAAGGTGAGCTGCATCCCAGGTTGTGGGAATATGCAGGTAAGAGCTGAGGCCGAGAAGTCTCAGATTTCAGAGACTTCAGTCGTTGCCCTTATGGTAAGTGGCAACGACCTCTACCTCAGAGGAGGTAGGGTAGGCCCTACAGGTGAAATTATGAGGACAGTTATGGGCGCTGTCGACGACTGTGGACTGAAAACCCGCAGACGCGTCGTGGTGGGGATGCTCCCGAGGTGGGGTCCAAGCCGGACTGCCCACTTGAGGAACATGTCGCTAAACAGGCGCCTTGCAGACCTCTGTACGGCTGAGGGTGTCTTTTTTGTGGACCCGTACGCCGTGTTCTATGGTAGAAAAGACCTCTACCAAAGGGACGGGGTGCACCTCTCCTTTAAGGGCAAGGCGTTCCTAGCCAACCTCATCCAGGATGTCGTGGAGCGCACCCAAAGGAGTGTCCGGCCCATTGGGAAGGCGGACGTACGCCAGTACGCCCGAGTCACTCCCCAAACAACCTTCTCGGAGGTTGTTAAAAATGGTGCCACCACGACAAACAAGAAGCCGGGAAACGGAAGAGTATAGGGGGTCCTACATTAGGGGACTCCCTGAAGGTTCTTCTGTTCAATGCGAGGTCAATCAGGAACAGGTTTCCTGAGCTCCGTGGCCTCGTAGCGACGGAAGAACCCGAAATGGTAGCCATAACAGAATCGTGGATAAAAACGTCAAACCGAGACTTTGAAGGCGAATTCACGGTTCTTGGCTACCAACTCTTCCACAAAGATAGGCCAGACAGAGAGGGTGGCGGTGTAATGTTGTATGTCAAGGATACAATCAAATCTACGAACTCCAACGTTATATCCGACCACGAGCTCCTAGGCGTTGACCTAGAGATCGGTCCTGCCAAATACAGGACCCTGCTGCTTTACAGACCCCCTTCCCAACCTGTTGAGAAGGACAGGGAACTGTACCAGCTGCTGGGTGAGCTGGTTCAAGGCAGAGTGTGCATCGTTATGGGCGATTTCAACAGCCAAGTTGACTGGGAAACCAGAGCAGCCTGTGGCGAGAGCGTGCTACTCCTGGAGTTCGCCAACAACGAGTTCCTCACTCAATGGGTCAGAGAACCGACGAGAGGAGACAATATCCTCGACTTGGTCTTCACCTCTGAGGATGATATCGTTGAGGATATCTCTGTAGGCGAAGAGCTCGGTGGCAGTGATCACCAGCTAGTTAGATTTAGCGTCAAGATCCCGAAGGTAAGGTCTGTTGCCAGTCAATTAAAGAAACTTGACTTGAGAAGAGCAGACTTTGCAAGCCTTCGAGCTGGACTGACTGACGTGAGGCTAGAAGTGTGCGATGCCGTTGAAGACTCGTGGAATAGTTTCAAAACCACATTCATGAGTCTTCAATCGCGTTTCATCCCTCTGAAATGCCCCCGTCTGTCTTCTGTTCAACCTAAGTGGTTTAATCGAGAAATCGGCCAACTGCTTAGGGAGAAGAGAAATGTGTACCGGCAATCGAAGATCTCGGGTGCCTTTGACGAGTACCGGAGGCTAGCCAGGAGAGTGAAGTCCAGCATAAGGGCGGCTAAGCGGTCTGAGGAACTCCGAGTGGCGAGACTCTGTAAAGAGAATCCCAAGGAGTTTTTTGGATATGTGAACAGCCGTAAACCAATCCGTCGAACGATTGGCCCTTTGAGGAATGAGGAGGGGACATTAAAGCATTCAGATGCAGAAAATGCTAACCTCCTCAACGACTACTTCTCTTCAGTGTTTACTGAAGAGTGTGGTCCCATTCCCCAGCCCACGGATTCCTACTCGGGGGAAAAGCTGGAGGCAATGGACTTCACCGAAGGAGAAATAAAGAAAAAGATCGCTGACCTAAAGACGAATAAGTCCCCTGGACCGGACGGGTTTCTACCTAAAGTGTTGAAGGAAGTGTGCGATGAAGTATCACGACATCTGTGCGCTATCTTTAACATGTCAATCCGGACCGGATGCGTTCCTAGAGACTGGCGTGAGGCGGAGGTGACTCCTATCTTCAAGAAAGGAGACCGTAACCAACCGTCGAACTACCGACCTATCAGTCTGACTTCGATAGTCGGTAAACTCATGGAAAGCATCATGGTGGACAAAGTGACGTCGTATTTAGAGTCAAACCTGCTACTGAGGAGTTCCCAGCACGGCTTCCGAAGGCAACGGTCATGCCTGACGAACCTTGTGGAATTCTTCCACTTCGTGTTCAGTGAGCACGATCGGGACAAGGCGGTGGATGTGGTTTACTTAGACTTTCAGAAAGCCTTTGATAAGGTACCACACCGCCGCCTTCTCCGGAAAGTGCGAGCGCTGGGCATAGACGGAAAAGTAGCCGGCTGGATCGAGAACTGGCTAAGTGGCAGACGGCAACGGGTGGTGGTGAATGGACAGGCTTCTGAGTGGGTGCCCGTTACTAGCGGAGTGCCTCAAGGTTCTGTCCTGGGACCACTACTATTCATCATCTACGTCAACGACATGGACGGTGACATGGTTGCCAAGATTTCCAAATTTGCCGACGATACCAAGCTTGGTATGAACGTTGCAAAGGATGGAAATACTGCCCGCCTGCAGGAAGACCTTGGGAAGATTGGGGAGTGGTCGGACACGTGGCAAATGCCGTTCAACGTGAACAAGTGCAAAGTAATGCATATCGGCCACAGAAATCCCCAATCTCATTATATCCTTAAGGGCACTGCTCTCGAATCGAGTGACACTGAGAAGGACTTGGGTGTTACTGTCACTAGCGACCTCAAGTTCTCGAAACAGTGCATTGAGGCAGAGAAGAAAGCCCAAAGGATGTTAGGCTACATAAAGCGCCAGTTTGGATACCGTAACAGGGAGATAGTACTTTGTCTGTACAACTCCCTAGTTCGGCCGCACCTGGAGTATGCCGTACAATTTTGGAGTCCTTCGTTTCGAAAGGACATCGCAAGGTTGGAACGCGTACAAGCCAGGGCAACCAATCTGATTCCCTCTATCCGACATAAAAGTTATGAGGATAGACTAAGGGAATTAGATCTGTTCTCGTTGGAAACCCGTAGACTGCGTGGTCAGCTCATCGAAGTTTTCAAAATACTTCGAGGGTTCGACAATGTTGACTACCGGGATATTTTCACACTGAGTGAGAACAGAACGCGCAATCACGGCTTCAAAACTGAACTGAAGCGTTACAACCGCAATCTGTGTGGAAACTTTTTCACCTACAGTATCTGCGGTAAGTGGAACGCACTTCCAGTGGAAGTTGTCAACAGTGAATCTGTTGACCAGTTCAAGTCAAGACTAGACAAAGTCTTGAAAAGTGGCCGTTTAGGGACGCAAAACAATTGAGCAGCCATGTGCCCGCTCAATTGCTAGTCCAAAGGTACCCTCTTTGAATGGACCGTAAGGTCTCCTAGGGTACTTACTTTCCTTGTTGTTGTTACTCTCTCTCTCTCTCTCTCTCTCTCAACACAACCACCTTGTCGTCGGTGAGAGAGCTTGCGTGATCTGCCTGAGTTAAGCTAGCTAAGCTGGGGGACTTTTAGTACGGTAGGGTCACCCATGCCAGTAAGGTAGCTGTAGTAGGATCCAGACTAATGGTTGTCAAACTTCTCTACCACTTCTTTGATGCGTCTCCTTGCATCCACCTACCAACCTCTTCGATTCTGTTAGTACTAAGTTTCACCAACTCTCTTCAACTGTCAAAAAATCAAAACAAAAACCCAATAACAAAAAAAAAACCTTCATCTCTATTACACATAAGTTGTTTATTAATAAGGGCCTCACCAGCTCCCTTATGCCGCGTGAGAAGAGAGGCTTTGGAACCTCTTTAAATAACGCCTTGGAGCACTCATAGGTTACAAGAGACTGAGATTGAAGGGATCTTAGGCGTTTGGGTTACGATTAATGGAGAAATGCTAGGTACCCCTTAAAAGCTTTCTCCTAACGTGTAATTGCCTGACCAGCTCCCTGTGACCGCTACTTGGTGAATAAAGGCTCAACTGATCTTTGGAGAGAGAGCTTTTGTGCCTTGCTGGTTGCCAGATCAGCTAAAGATCTCGGTTGAAGTCGTGGGCACTTAGCTTTACTATTTGCCTCAAGTCTGGCCGTTTTTAGTTGATTAGTAGGGCTTAGTAGGAAGACAGTTACACCTCAAGCACCCCTGTCGAAAAATCAGAGAACCAGTTCACTGGGGCTCTCGTGCTGCTCAGTTGGGAGCTGCGGCACGATTGGGGACGTCCGGCCCAGGGGAGACCTTAGGGTTGGTGTGCTTGATCAAAGGGTTTCTGTTCGCCGAACGACCGAAAACCTCCTGGAAATAGGCGGATGAGATTAGTGCGAGAGAAAATCACAACCAAAAACCCCTTTTTTAATGCGTATGGTCCGAGATTTTTGTAACATGGCGAAGAAGAATGGTCCTCCGTTTCGAAAGCTAACCTGCAAAATATGCAAAGTCTATAGATGGAGTGAAGACTTCGGGGGAAGGAGTTGCAAGGAACTCACAGATGGCGTCAGTGTCTGTGACTTCTGCGAACTCGAGAAGCGCCTGGGCGAGAGCATCGCTCAACTGAGAGAGGAGAACTCCCTCCTTAAAAGGGAAGTTCAACTCTTAAAAACAGAGAGATGCAGATGCTCAGGCGAGAAGGCTCCGGACGTCCAACAGCCGATTTCTTCTGCTGAAGGGCTTCCTCAACGAGCCAAAAAGAAGAAAAAAAAGAAGAAAGAAGAGAAAGTAGAAATAGAAGAAGAGAAAGTAGAAAGAGAAGAAGAGAAAGTAAAAGGAGAAGAAGAGAAAGTAGAAAGAGAAGAAAAGAAACTGGAAACAGAAGAAGAGAAAGTAGAAGCAGAAGAAGAGAAACGGGAAACAAACGAAGAGATAGCAAAGGAAGTCAAGAAGAAGAATAAGAGGAAGAATAAGAAGAAGAAGAAAAAAAATTAGAGATACAAGAGGAAAGCGGCAAGTCGCCTCCGAAAGGAAAGACTAAGTCGTCCGCAGTCAAATGTGCAAGAGTCACCCTTATTGGTGATTCTCAAGCACGGGGTCTGAAGCCCCTGCTAGCGGCCCGCCTTCGCACAAGCGTTAAGGTGAGCTGCATCCCAGGTTGTGGGAATATGCAGGTAAGAGCTGAGGCCGAGAAGTCTCAGATTTCAGAGACTTCAGTCGTTGCCCTTATGGTAAGTGGCAACGACCTCTACCTCAGAGGAGGTAGGGTAGGCCCTACAGGTGAAATTATGAGGACAGTTATGGGCGCTGTCGACGACTGTGGACTGAAAACCCGCAGACGCGTCGTGGTGGGGATGCTCCCGAGGTGGGGTCCAAGCCGGACTGCCCACTTGAGGAACATGTCGCTAAACAGGCGCCTTGCAGACCTCTGTACGGCTGAGGGTGTCTTTTTTGTGGACCCGTACGCCGTGTTCTATGGTAGAAAAGACCTCTACCAAAGGGACGGGGTGCACCTCTCCTTTAAGGGCAAGGCGTTCCTAGCCAACCTCATCCAGGATGTCGTGGAGCGCACCCAAAGGAGTGTCCGGCCCATTGGGAAGGCGGACGTACGCCAGTACGCCCGAGTCACTCCCCAAACAACCTTCTCGGAGGTTGTTAAAAATGGTGCCACCACGACAAACAAGAAGCCGGGAAACGGAAGAGTATAGGGGGTCCTACATTAGGGGACTCCCTGAAGGTTCTTCTGTTCAATGCGAGGTCAATCAGGAACAGGTTTCCTGAGCTCCGTGGCCTCGTAGCGACGGAAGAACCCGAAATGGTAGCCATAACAGAATCGTGGATAAAAACGTCAAACCGAGACTTTGAAGGCGAATTCACGGTTCTTGGCTACCAACTCTTCCACAAAGATAGGCTAGACAGAGAGGGTGGCGGTGTAATGTTGTATGTCAAGGATACAATCAAATCTACGAACTCCAACGTTATATCCGACCACGAGCTCCTAGGCGTTGACCTAGAGATCGGTCCTGCCAAATACAGGACCCTGCTGCTTTACAGACCCCCTTCCCAACCTGTTGAGAAGGACAGGGAACTGTACCAGCTGCTGGGTGAGCTGGTTCAAGGCAGAGTGTGCATCGTTATGGGCGATTTCAACAGCCAAGTTGACTGGGAAACCAGAGCAGCCTGTGGCGAGAGCGCGCTACTCCTGGAGTTCGCCAACAACGAGTTCCTCACTCAATGGGTCAGAGAACCGACGAGAGGAGACAATATCCTCGACTTGGTCTTCACCTCTGAGGATGATATCGTTGAGGATATCTCTGTAGGCGAAGAGCTCGGTGGCAGTGATCACCAGCTAGTTAGATTTAGCGTCAAGATCCCGAAGGTAAGGTCTGTTGCCAGTCAATTAAAGAAACTTGACTTGAGAAGAGCAGACTTTGCAAGCCTTCGAGCTGGACTGACTGACGTGAGGCTAGAAGTGTGCGATGCCGTTGAAGACTCGTGGAATAGTTTCAAAACCACATTCATGAGTCTTCAATCGCGTTTCATCCCTCTGAAATGCCCCCGTCTGTCTTCTGTTCAACCTAAGTGGTTTAATCGAGAAATCGGCCAACTGCTTAGGGAGAAGAGAAATGTGTACCGGCAATCGAAGATCTCGGGTGCCTTTGACGAGTACCGGAGGCTAGCCAGGAGAGTGAAGTCCAGCATAAGGGCGGCTAAGCGGTCTGAGGAACTCCGAGTGGCGAGACTCTGTAAAGAGAATCCCAAGGAGTTTTTTGGATATGTGAACAGCCGTAAACCAATCCGTCGAACGATTGGCCCTTTGAGGAATGAGGAGGGGACATTAAAGCATTCAGATGCAGAAAATGCTAACCTCCTCAACGACTACTTCTCTTCAGTGTTTACTGAAGAGTGTGGTCCCATTCCCCAGCCCACGGATTCCTACTCGGGGGAAAAGCTGGAGGCAATGGACTTCACCGAAGGAGAAATAAAGAAAAAGATCGCTGACCTAAAGACGAATAAGTCCCCTGGACCGGACGGGTTTCTACCTAAAGTGTTGAAGGAAGTGTGCGATGAAGTATCACGACATCTGTGCGCTATCTTTAACATGTCAATCCGGACCGGATGCGTTCCTAGAGACTGGCGTGAGGCGGAGGTGACTCCTATCTTCAAGAAAGGAGACCGTAACCAACCGTCGAACTACCGACCTATCAGTCTGACTTCGATAGTCGGTAAACTCATGGAAAGCATCATGGTGGACAAAGTGACGTCGTATTTAGAGTCAAACCTGCTACTGAGGAGTTCCCAGCACGGCTTCCGAAGGGAACGGTCATGCCTGACGAACCTTGTAGAATTCTTCCACTTCATTTTCAGTGAGCACGATCGGGACAAGGCGGTGGATGTGGTCTACCTAGACTTTCAGAAAGCCTTTGATAAGGTACCACACCGCCGCCTTCTCCGGAAAGTGCGAGCGCTTGGCATAGACGGAAAGGTAGCCGGCTGGATCGAGAACTGGCTAAGTGGCAGACGGCAACGGGTGGTGGTAAATGGACAGTCTTCTGAGTGGGTGCCCGTTACTAGCGGGGTGCCTCAAGGTTCTGTCCTGGGACCACTACTATTCATCATCTACGTCAACGACATGGACGGTGACATGGTTGCCAAGATTTCCAAATTTGCCGACGATACCAAGCTTGGTATGAACGTTGCAAAGGATGGAAATACTGCCCGCCTGCAGGAAGATCTTGGGAAGATTGGGGAGTGGTCGGACACGTGGCAAATGCCTTTTAACGTGGGAAAATGCAAAGTGATGCATATCGGCCACAGAAACCCCCAATCTCAGTATATCCTTAAGGGCACTGCTATTGAATCGAGTGACACTGAGAAGGACTTGGGTGTAACAATCACTAGTGACCTCAAGTTCTCGAAACAGTGCATTGAGGCGAAGAAAAAGGCCCAAAGGATGCTAGGCTATATTTAGCGCCAGTTTGGTTATCGGAACCAGGAGATTGTACTGTGCCTGTACAACTCACTTGTCCGACCGCACCTGGAGTATGCCGTACAATTTTGGAGTCCTTCATTGCGAAAGGACATTGCGAGATTGGAACGCGTACAAGCCAGGGCAACCAAGCTGATTCCCTCTATCCGACATAAAAGTTATGAGGATAGACTAAGGGAATTAGATCTGTTCTCGCTGGAAACCCGTAGACTGCGTGGTCAGCTCATCGAAGTTTTCAAAATACTTCGAGGGTTCGACAATGTTGACTACCGGGATATTTTCACACTGAGTGAGAACAGAACGCGCAATCACGGCTTCAAACTTGAACTGAAGCGTTACAACCGCAATATGTGTGGAAACTTTTTCACCTACAGTATCTGCGGTAAGTGGAACGCACTTCCAGTGGAAGTTGTCAACAGTGAATCTGTTGACCAGTTCAAGTCAAGACTAGACAAAGTCTTGAAAAGTGGCCGTTTATGGACGCAAAACAATTGAGCAGCCATGTGCCCGCTCAATTGCTAGTCCAAAGGTACCCTCTTTGAATGGACCGTAAGGTCTCCTAGGGTACTTACTTTCCTTGTTACTCCTTGTTACTCTTTCTCTCTCTCTCTCTCTCTCTCTCTCTCTCTCTCTCTCTCTCTCTCTCTCTCTCTCTCTCTCTCAACTCGACGGATTGCAACATCGTATCCGACCATGAAGTACTAGGTGTTGACCTAGAGATAGGTCCTGCCAAATACAGGACCCTGGTGCTTTATAGACCTCCTGCCCAACTCGTTGAAAAGGACAGAGATCTGTACCAGCTACTAGGAGAACTTGTTAAAGACAGAGTGTGTATCGTCATGGGTGATTTCAACACACAAGTTGACTGGGAAACCAGAGAACCCTGTGGCGAGAACGCACTACTCCTGGAGTTCACGAACAACGAGTTCCTCACTCAATGGGTGAGAGAGCCAACGAGAGGAGACAATATCCTCGACTTGGTTTTCACCTCTGAGGATGACATCGTTGAGGACCTCTCTGTTGGCGAAGAGCTCGGTGGCAGTGACCACCGATTAATTAGATTTGTAGTCAAAGTCCCCAAGGCAGAGCCTGCAACTAGTAAATCAAGGAAACTGGATTTGAGAAGAGCAGACTTTGCAGGTCTACGTGCGGGACTGACTGACGCGAGGCTAGAGGAGTGCGATGCTGTTGAAGACTCTTGGAACAGTTTCAAAACCACATTCATGAGTCTTCAATCGCGTTTTATCCCTCTGAAATGCCCCCGTCGGTCTTCTGTTCAACCAAAGTGGTTTAATCGAGAAATCGGGCAACTGCTTAGGGAGAAGAGAAATGTGTACCGGCAATCGAAGATCTCGGGTGACTTTGACGAATACCGGAGGCTAGCCAGGAGAGTGAAGTCCAGCATAAGGGCGGCTAAGCGGTCTGAGGAACTCCGAGTGGCGAGACTCTGTAAAGAGAATCCCAAGGAGTTTTTTGGATATGTGAACAGCCGTAAACCAATCCGTCGAACGATTGGCCCTTTGAGGAATGAGGAGGGGACATTAAAGCATTCAGATGCAGAAAATGCTAACCTCCTCAACGACTACTTCTCTTCAGTGTTTACTGAAGAGTGTGGTCCCATTCCCCAGCCCACGGATTCCTACTCGGGGGAAAAGCTGGAGGCAATGGACTTCACCGAAGGAGAAATAAAGAAAAAGATCGCTGACCTAAAGACGAATAAGTCCCCTGGACCGGACGGGTTTCTACCTAAAGTGTTGAAGGAAGTGTGCGATGAAGTATCACGACATCTGTGCGCTATCTTTAACATGTCAATCCGGACCGGATGCGTTCCTAGAGACTGGCGTGAGGCGGAGGTGACTCCTATCTTCAAGAAAGGAGACCGTAACCAACCGTCGAACTACCGACCTATCAGTCTGACTTCGATAGTCGGTAAACTCATGGAAAGCATCATGGTGGACAAAGTGACGTCGTATTTAGAGTCAAACCTGCTACTGAGGAGTTCCCAGCACGGCTTCCGAAGGCAACGGTCATGCCTGACGAACCTTGTAGAATTCTTCCACTTCGTTTTCAGTGAGCACGATCGGGACAAGGCGGTGGATGTGGTGTACCTAGACTTTCAGAAAGCCTTTGATAAGGTACCACACCGCCGCCTTCTCCGGAAAGTGCGAGCGCTTGGCATAGACGGAAAGGTAGCCAGCTGGATCGAGAACTGGCTAAGTGGCAGACGGCAACGGGTGGTGGTAAATGGACAGTCTTCTGAGTGGGTGCCCGTTACTAGCGGGGTGCCTAAGGGTCTGTCCTGGGACCACTACTATTCATCATCTACGTCAACGACATGGACGGTGACATGGTTGCCAAGATTTCCAAATTTGCCGACGATACCAAGCTTGGTATGAACGTTGCAAAGGATGGAAATACTGCCCGCCTGCAGGAAGATCTTGGGAAGATTGGGGAGTGGTCGGACACGTGGCAAATGCCTTTTAACGTGGGCAAATGCAAAGTGATGCATATCGGCCACAGAAACCCCCAATCTCAGTATATCCTTAAGGGCACTGCTATGGAATCCACCGACACTGAGAAGGACTTGGGTGTAACAATCACTAGTGACCTCAAGTTCTCGAAACAGTGCATTAAGGCGGAGAAAAAGGCCCAAAGGATGCTAGGCTATATTAAGCGCCAGTTTGGTTATCGGAACCAGGAGATTGTACTGTGCCTGTACAACTCACTTGTCCGACCGCACCTGGAGTATGCCGTACAATTTTGGAGTCCTTCATTGCGAAAGGACATCGCGAGATTGGAACGCGTACAAGCCAGGGCAACCAAGCTGATTCCCTCTATCCGACATAAAAGTTATGAGGATAGACTAAGGGAATTAGATCTGTTCTCGCTGGAAACCCGTAGACTGCGTGGTCAGCTCATCGAAGTTTTCAAAATAATTCGAGGGTTCGACAATGTTGACTACCGGGATATTTTCACACTGAGTGAGAACAGAACGCGCAATCACGGCTTCAAACTTGAACTGAAGCGTTACAACCGCAATCTGTGTGGAAATTTTTTCACTTATAGTATCTGCGGTATGTGGAACGCACTTCCAGTGGAAGTTGTCAACAGTAAATCTGTTGACCAGTTCAAGTCAAGACTAGACAAAGTCTTGAAAAGTGGCCGTTTATGGACGCAAAACAATTGAGCAGCCATGTGCCCGCTCAATTGCTAGCCTAAAGGTACCCTCTTTGAATGGACCGTAAGGTCTCCTAGGGTACCTTTTTTCCTTGTTGTTACTCCTCCTTGTTGTTACACACTCTCTCTCTCTCTCTCTCTCTCTCTCTCTCTCTCTCTCTCTCTCTCTCTCGTTCTCTCTCTCTCGTTCTCTCTCTCGTTCTCTCTCTCGTTCTCTCTCTCGTTCTCTCTCTCGTTCTCTCTCTCGTTCTCTCTCTCTCTCTCTCTCTCTCTCTCTCTCTCTCTCTCTCTCTCGCTACACAGCCACCTTGTCGTCGGTGAGAGAGCTTGCGTGATCTGCCTGAGTTAAGCTAGCTAAGCTGGGGGACTTTTAGTCCGGTAGGGTCACCCATGCCAGTAAGGTAGCTGTAGTAGGATCCAGACTAAGGGTTGTCAAACTTCTCTACCACTTCTTTGATGCGTCTCCTTGCATCCCCCTACCAACCCATTCGATTCTGTTAGTACTAAGTTTCACCAACTCTCTTCAACTGTCAAAAAATCAAAACAAATCCCAATAACAAAATAAAACCTTCATCTCTATTACACATTAGTTGTTTATTAATAAGGGCCTCACCAGCTCCCTTATGCCGCGTGAGAAGAGAGGCTTTGGAACCTCTTTAAATAATGCCTTGGAGCACTCATAGGTTACAAGAGACTGAGATTGAAGGGATCTTAGGCGTTTGGGTTACGATTAATGGAGAAATGCTAGGTACCCCTTAAAAGCTTTCTCCTAACGTGTAATTGCCTGACCAGCTCCCTGTGACCGCTACTTGGTGAATTAAGGCTCAACTGATCTTTGGAGAGAGAGCTTTTGTGCCTTGCTGGTTGCCAGATCAGCTAAAGATCTCGGTTGAAGTCGTGGGCACTTAGCTTTACTATTTGCCTCAAGTCTGGCCGTTTTTAGTTGATTAGTAGGGCTTAGTAGGAAGACAGTTACACCTCAAGCACCCCTGTCGAAAAATCAGAGAACCAGTTCACTGGGGCTCTCGTGCTGCTCAGTTGGGAGCTGCGGCACGATTGGGGACGTCCGGCCCAGGGGAGACCTTAGGGTTGGTGTGCTTGATCAAAGGGTTTCTGTTCGCCGAACGACCGAAAACCTCCTGGAAATAGGCGGATGAGATTAGTGCGAGAGAAAATCACAACCAAAAACCCCTTTTTTAATGCGTATGGTCCGAGATTTTTGTAACATGGCGAAGAAGAATGGTCCTCCGTTTCGAAAGCTAACCTGCAAAATATGCAAAGTCTATAGATGGAGTGAATACTTCGGGGGAAGGAGTTGCAAGGAACTCACAGATGGCGTCAGTGTCTGTGACTTCTGCGAACTCGAGAAGCGCCTGGGCGAGAGCATCGCTCAACTGAGAGAGGAGAACTCCCTCCTTAAAAGGGAAGTTCAACTCTTAAAAACAGAGAGATGCAGATGCTCAGGCGAGAAGGCTCCGGACGTCCAACAGCCGATTTCTTCTGCTGAAGGGCTTCCTCAACGATCCAAAAAGAAGAAAAGAAAGAAGAAAGAAGAGAAAGTAGAAATAGAAGAAGAGAAAGTAGAAAGAGAAGAAGAGAAAGTAAAAGGAGAAGAAGAGAAAGTAGAAAGAGAAGAAAAAAAACTGGAAACAGAAGAAGAGAAAGTAGAAGCAGAAGAAGAGAAACGGGAAACAAACGAAGAGATAGCAAAGGAAGTCAAGAAGAAGAATAAGAAGAAGAAGAAAAAAAAATTAGAGATACAAGAGGAAAGCCGCAAGTCGCCTCCGAAAGGAAAGACTAAGTCGTCCGCAGTCAAATGTGCAAGAGTCACCCTTATTGGTGACTCTCAAGCACGGGGTCTGAAGCCCCTGCTAGTGGCCCGCCTTCGCACAAGCGTTAAGGTGAGCTGCATCCCAGGTTGTGGGAATATGCAGGTAAGAGCTGAGGCCGAGAAGTCTCAGATCTCAGAGACTTCAGTCGTTGCCCTTATGGTAAGTGGCAACGACCTCTACCTCAGAGGAGGTAGGGTAGGCCCTACAGGTGAAATTATGAGGACAGTTATGGGCGCTGTCGACGACTGTGGACTGAAAACCCGCAGACGCGTCGTGGTGGGGATGCTCCCGAGGTGGGGTCCAAGCCGGACTGCCCGCTTGAGGAACATGTCGCTAAACAGGCGCCTTGCAGACCTCTGTACAGCTGAGGGTGTCTTTTTTGTGGACCCGTACGCCGTGTTCTATGGTAGAAAAGACCTCTACCAAAGGGACGGGGTGCACCTCTCCTTTAAGGGCAAGGCGTTCCTAGCCAACCTCATCCAGGATGTCGTGGAGCGCACCCAAAGGAGTGTCCGGCCCATTGGGAAGGCGGACGTACGCCAGTACGCACGAGTCACTCCCCAAACAACCTTCTCGGAGGTTGTTAAAAATTGTGCCACCACGACAAACAAGAAGCCGGGAAACGGAAGAGTATAGGGGGTCCTACATTAGGGGACTCCCTGAAGGTTCTTCTGTTCAATGCGAGGTCAATCAGGAACAAGTTTCCTCAGCTCCGTGGCCTCGTAGCGACGGAAGAACCCGAAATGGTAGCCATAACAGAATCGTGGATAAAAACGTCAAACCGAGACTTTGAAGGCGAATTCACGGTTCCTGGCTACCAACTCTTCCACAAAGATAGGCCAGACAGAGATGGTGGCGGTGTAATGTTGTATATCAAGGATACAATCAAATCTACGAACTCCAACGTTATATCCGACCACGAGCTCCTAGGCGTTGACCTAGAGATCGGTCCTGCCAAATACAGGACCCTGCTGCTTTACAGACCCCCTTCCCAACCTGTTGAGAAGGACAGGGAACTGTACCAGCTGCTGGGTGAGCTGGTTCAAGGCAGAGTGTGCATCGTTATGGGCGATTTCAACAGCCAAGTTGACTGGGAAACCAGAGCAGCCTGTGGCGAGAGCGCGCTACTCCTGGAGTTCGCCAACAACGAGTTCCTCACTCAATGGGTCAGAGAACCGACGAGAGGAGACAATATCCTCGACTTGGTCTTCACCTCTGAGGATGATATCGTTGAGGATATCTCTGTAGGCGAAGAGCTCGGTGGCAGTGATCACCAGCTAGTTAGATTTAGCGTCAAGATCCCGAAGGTAAGGTCTGTTGCCAGTCAATTAAAGAAACTTGACTTGAGAAGAGCAGACTTTGCAAGCCTTCGAGCTGGACTGACTGACGTGAGGCTAGAAGTGTGCGATGCCGTTGAAGGCTCGTGGAATAGTTTCAAAACCACATTCATGAGTCTTCAATCGCGTTTCATCCCTCTGAAATGCCCCCGTCTGTCTTCTGTTCAACCTAAGTGGTTTAATCGAGAAATCGGCCAACTGCTTAGGGAGAAGAGAAATGTGTACCGGCAATCGAAGATCTCGGGTGACTTTGACGAATACCGGAAGCTAGCCAGGAGAGTGAAGTCCAGCATAAGGGCGGCTAAGCGGTCTGAGGAACTCCGAGTGGCGAGACTCTGTAAAGAGAATCCCAAGGAGTTTTTTGGATATGTGAACAGCCGTAAACCAATCCGTCGAACGATTGGCCCTTTGAGGAATGAGGAGGGGACATTAAAGCATTCAGATGCAGAAAATGCTAACCTCCTCAACGACTACTTCTCTTCAGTGTTTACTGAAGAGTGTGGTCCCATTCCCCAGCCCACGGATTCCTACTCGGGGGAAAAGCTGGAGGCAATGGACTTCACCGAAGGAGAAATAAAGAAAAAGATCGCTGACCTAAAGACGAATAAGTCCCCTGGACCGGACGGGTTTCTACCTAAAGTGTTGAAGGAAGTGTGCGATGAAGTATCACGACATCTGTGCGCTATCTTTAACATGTCAATCCGGACCGGATGCGTTCCTAGAGACTGGCGTGAGGCGGAGGTGACTCCTATCTTCAAGAAAGGAGACCGTAACCAACCGTCGAACTACCGACCTATCAGTCTGACTTCGATAGTCGGTAAACTCATGGAAAGCATCATGGTGGACAAAGTGACGTCGTATTTAGAGTCAAACCTGCTACTGGGGAGTTCCCAGCACGGCTTCCGAAGGCAACGGTCATGCCTGACGAACCTTGTGGAATTCTTCCACTTCGTTTTCAGTGAGCACGATCGGGACAAGGCGGTGGATGTGGTCTACCTAGACTTTCAGAAAGCCTTTGATAAGGTACCACACCGCCGCCTTCTCCGGAAAGTGCGAGCGCTTGGCATAGACGGAAAGGTAGCCGGCTGGATCGAGAACTGGCTAAGTGGCAGACGGCAACGGGTGGTGGTAAATGGACAGTCTTCTGAGTGGGTGCCCGTTACTAGCGGGGTGCCTCAAGGTTCTGTCCTGGGACCACTACTATTTATCATCTACGTCAACGACATGGACGGTGACATGGTTGCGAAGATTTCCAAATTTGCCGACGATACCAAGCTTGGTATGAACGTTGCAAAGGATGGAAATACTGCCCGCCTGCAGGAAGATCTTGGGAAGATTGGGGAGTGGTCGGACACGTGGCAAATGCCTTTTAACGTGGGCAAATGCAAAGTGATGCATATCGGCCACAGAAACCCCCAATCTCAGTATATCCTTAAGGGCACTGCTATGGAATCCACCGACACTGAGAAGGACTTGGGTGTAACAATCACTAGTGACCTCAAGTTCTCGAAACAGTGCATTGAGGCGGAGAAAAAGGCCCAAAGGATGCTAGGCTATATTAAGCGCCAGTTTGGTTATCGGAACCAGGAGATTGTACTGTGCCTGTACAACTCACTTGTCCGACCGCACCTGGAGTATGCCGTACAATTTTGGAGTCCTTCATTGCGAAAGGACATCGCGAGATTGGAACGCGTACAAGCCAGGGCAACCAAGCTGATTCCCTCTATCCGACATAAAAGTTATGAGGATAGACTAAGGGAGTTAGATCTGTTCTCACTGGAAACCCGTAGACTGCGTGGTCAGCTCATCGAAGTCTTCAAAATACTTCGAGGGTTCGACAATGTTGACTACCGGGATATTTTCACACTGAGTGAGAACAGAACGCGCAATCACGGCTTCAAACTTGAACTGAAGCGTTACAACCGCAATATGTGTGGAAACTTTTTCACCTACAGTATCTGCGGTAAGTGGAACGCACTTCCAGTGGAAGTTGTCAACAGTGAATCTGTTGACCAGTTCAAGTCAAGACTAGACAAAGTCTTGAAAAGTGGCCGTTTATGGACGCAAAACAATTGAGCAGCCATGTGCCCGCTCAATTGCTAGTCCAAAGGTACCCTCTTTGAATGGACCGTAAGGTCTCCTAGGGTACTTACTTTCCTTGTTACTCCTTGTTACTCTCTCTCTCTCTCTCTCTCTCTCTCTCTCTCTCTCTCTCTCTCAACTCGACGGATTGCAACATCGTATCCGACCATGAAGTACTAGGTGTTGACCTAGAGATAGGTCCTGCCAAATACAGGACCCTGGTGCTTTATAGACCTCCTGCCCAACTCGTTGAAAAGGACAGAGATCTGTACCAGCTACTAGGAGAACTTGTTAAAGACAGAGTGTGTATCGTCATGGGTGATTTCAACACACAAGTTGACTGGGAAACCAGAGAACCCTGTGGCGAGAACGCACTACTCCTGGAGTTCACGAACAACGAGTTCCTCACTCAATGGGTGAGAGAGCCAACGAGAGGAGACAATATCCTCGACTTGGTTTTCACCTCTGAGGATGACATCGTTGAGGACCTCTCTGTTGGCGAAGAGCTCGGTGGCAGTGACCACCGATTAATTAGATTTGTAGTCAAAGTCCCCAAGGCAGAGCCTGCAACTAGTAAATCAAGGAAACTGGATTTGAGAAGAGCAGACTTTGCAGGTCTACGCGCGGGACTGACTGACGCGAGGCTAGAGGAGTGCGATGCTGTTGAAGACTCTTGGAACAGTTTCAAAACCACATTCATGAGTCTTTAATCGAGAAATCGGGCAACTGCTTAGGGAGAAGAGAAATGTGTACCGGCAATCGAAGATCTCGGGTGACTTTGACGAATACCGGAGGCTAGCCAGGAGAGTGAAGTCCAGCATAAGGGCGGCTAAGCGGTCTGAGGAACTCCGAGTGGCGAGACTCTGTAAAGAGAATCCCAAGGAGTTTTTTGGATATGTGAACAGCCGTAAACCAATCCGTCGAACGATTGGCCCTTTGAGGAATGAGGAGGGGACATTAAAGCATTCAGATGCAGAAAATGCTAACCTCCTCAACGACTACTTCTCTTCAGTGTTTACTGAAGAGTGTGGTCCCATTCCCCAGCCCACGGATTCCTACTCGGGGGAAAAGCTGGAGGCAATGGACTTCACCGAAGGAGAAATAAAGAAAAAGATCGCTGACCTAAAGACGAATAAGTCCCCTGGACCGGACGGGTTTTTACCTAAAGTGTTGAAGGAAGTGTGCGATGAAGTATCACGACATCTGTGCGCTATCTTTAACATGTCAATCCGGACCGGATGCGTTCCTAGAGACTGGCGTGAGGCGGAGGTGACTCCTATCTTCAAGAAAGGAGACCGTAACCAACCGTCGAACTACCGACCTATCAGTCTGACTTCGATAGTCGGTAAACTCATGGAAAGCATCATGGTGGACAAAGTGACGTCGTATTTAGAGTCAAACCTGCTACTGAGGAGTTCCCAGCACGGCTTCCGAAGGCAACGGTCATGCCTGACGAACCTTGTAGAATTCTTCCACTTCGTTTTCAGTGAGCACGATCGGGACAAGGCGGTGGATGTGGTGTACCTAGACTTTCAGAAAGCCTTTGATAAGGTACCACACCGCCGCCTTCTCCGGAAAGTGCGAGCGCTTGGCATAGACGGAAAGGTAGCCAGCTGGATCGAGAACTGGCTAAGTGGCAGACGGCAACGGGTGGTGGTAAATGGACAGTCTTCTGAGTGGGTGCCCGTTACTAGCGGGGTGCCTCAAGGTTCTGTCCTGGGACCACTACTATTCATCATCTACGTCAACGACATGGACGGTGACATGGTTGCGAAGATTTCCAAATTTGCCGACGATACCAAGCTTGGTATGAACGTTGCAAAGGATGGAAATACTGCCCGCCTGCAGGAAGATCTTGGGAAGATTGGGGAGTGGTCGGACACGTGGCAAATGCCTTTTAACGTGGGCAAATGCAAAGTGATGCATATCGGCCACAGAAACCCCCAATCTCAGTATATCCTTAAGGGCACTGCTATGGAATCCACCGACACTGAGAAGGACTTGGGTGTAACAATCACTAGTGACCTCAAGTTCTCGAAACAGTGCATTGAGGCAGAGAAGAAAGCCCAAAGGATGTTAGGCTACATAAAGCGCCAGTTTGGATACCGTAACAGGGAGATAGTACTTTGTCTGTACAACTCCCTAGTTCGGCCGCACCTGGAGTATGCCGTACAATTTTGGAGTCCTTCGTTTCGAAAGGACATCGCAAGGTTGGAACGCGTACAAGCCAGGGCAACCAAACTGATTCCCTCTATCCGACATAAAAGTTATGAGGATAGACTAAGGGAATTAGATCTGTTCTCGTTGGAAACCCGTAGACTGCGTGGTCAGCTCATCGAAGTTTTCAAAATACTTCGAGGGTTCGACAATGTTGACTACCGGGATATTTTCACACTGAGTGAGAACAGAACGCGCAATCACGGCTTCAAACTTGAACTGAAGCGTTACAACCGCAATCTGTGTGGAAACTTTTTCACCTACAGTATCTGCGGTAAGTGGAACGCACTTCCAATGGAAGTTGTCAACAGTGAATCTGTTGACCAGTTCAAGTCAAGACTAGACAAAGTCTTGAAAAGTGGCCGTTTAGGGACGCAAAACAATTGAGCAGCCATGTGCCCGCTCAATTGCTAGTCCAAAGGTACCCTCTTTGAATGGACCGTAAGGTCTCCTAGGGTACTTACTTTCCTTGTTGTTGTTACTCTCTCTCTCTCTCTCTCTCTCTCTCTCTCTCTCTCTCTCTCTCTCTCTCTCTCTCTCTCTCTCTCTCTCTCTCTCTCTCTCTCTCTCTCTCTCTCTCTCTCTCTCTCTCTCTCTCTCTCTCTCTCTCTCTCTCTCTCTGCCTCTCTCTCTCTCTCAAAGAATGTAGAGGGAGAGGTGACGCCCCCTTGTCGCGGGAAGAGAGCTTGTGTGTACCTTTGACTTTTCGAGCTATGTCGGCGGGGGTACCTCTTCTGGGTACCCCTAGTAGGGCTTCCCTTGTCGATTTGGTCGAAAACGAGATTCCAGACTAAGTGCGTCATTCCTTCCTTTTTTTTTTTTACTCTATCCTTCTCTTTTTTTACTTTTATTCTATCTCTCCCACTTATACAAAAAGAAAAAAAACAAAAAAAAGCCTACTCCTATCATGTCCCTGTTTCTCTTTTCTTCCTCTATCTACATATAAGGACCTGGCAGCTACCTCATGCGTCAGAAGAGAGGCTTTGGAACCTCTATAAACAACGCCAATCGACGCTCACTGGTTGCGAGAGACTAGGACTAGAGGTGTCCTAGGCGTTGGGGCACGATGAATGGGATGAGGGTAGTGCCCCGTTAACCCCTTCCCTGGCGCGTAATTATTGACCGTTCCCAGTGCCCGTTGACGGGTGCCTCTGGTAGCATCGGTCCGAGGTGACGGCCCTTTGTTCCCAGGTTGGTTGCCAGGCCAATAAAAAGCCTTGGGTCGAGTCTCTTGGTGGGGCGGGATATCCATTGAACGCTGCCCCAAGATCCTGGCCGTTGTGAAGGGAACTAGTAGGAGTTTAGTAAGGGGCGTGCTTCGTTGTTGTTCACCTGGTGACAAATCGATGGCCCCTTCGGGGACCGTCTGTGCTGCTTGGTTGGGAGCCACGGCACGCCGAGGCTTGACGACTCGGTCGGACGAACAGCAGCACATGGAGCGTGCCTTCTGAAAGATCCGAAACGTCTCCGATCGATAGGCGGGAGCGACTCACGCGGGGAGAACTCACCAACCCCCTTTTTTCTATTGATTGGTCACAAAGTTTTGAAAGAGAGAAAGTGTTTAAAATGACAGGGAAAAAAGGTCCAGCTGCACTTAAATATACATGTGCGATATGCCAGAAGGATAAGTGGTGCGTGGACTTCCCGGAAGGATGTTTTTCGAAATGCCACCCGGGAAGTATATGCACCGATTGCATCCTTAAAGGAGAGATCCGAGAGGCAGTGGCATGCTGCAATGAACTCAAGGATCTCTTCACAGCCTCTGAAGAAAAATCTAGGGCGCTGGAAAATAAACTGCAGACCCTAGAAACGCAGCACGCGCTTCACATTCGGCGTCTCGAGGAAAAGATCCTAGAGCTAGCCTCTAAACTAGAGGCCCAGTCGGCTCAAGCTCGAGACGAAAGTCCCACTGACTTGGGTGGTTCCGCCGATGTGACTCCAGCCCAAGGAGGTGAAACTGCATTGGCAGTCCCACTTCTGCCATGCGGAGCCAATGAGAAGAAGAAAAAGAAAAAGAAGAAAAAGGACCATAATGCAGCTCACCCCAGTGTAGAGGATTCGAGCGCTACTGGTGCGCATGGGAAAGTGGAAAGAGAAGAAGAGAAAAGAGAAACGGAAGAAGAGAAAACAAATGAAGAGAAGAAAAATAAGATGAGGAAGAAAAAAAAAAAGATGCAGAGATACAAGAGGAAAGCGGCAAGTCGCTTCCGAGAGGAAAGAATAAGTCGCCTGCTGACAAATGTGCAAGAGTCACCCTTATTGGTGATTCTCAAGCACGGGGCTTGCAGTCCCTGCTAGCGGCCCGCCTTCGCACTAGTGTGAAGGTAAGCTGCCTGCCAGGATGTGGTAACCACCACATCAGAGTAGAGGCTGAGAAATCACAGATTTCTGAGAGCTCAGTCGTTGCTCTGATGGTCAGTGGAAACGACCTGTACCTGAGAGGAGGTAGGGTAGGCCCTACAGATAAAATCCTCCACACGGTCATGGGTGCCGTGGACGACTGTGGGCTGAAAACCCGCAAGCGTGTGGTAGTCGGGATGCTCCCGAGGAGAGGTCCAACACGGACCGCTCACTCGATGAATGTGTCTCTAAACCGGCGCCTGGCAGATTTGTGTACGGCAGAGGGGGTCTTTTTTGTGGACCCGTACCGCACCTTTTATGGTAGAAATGATCTCTACCAAAGGGATGGGGTACATCTTTCCTTTAAAGGAAAGGCCTTTCTGTCGAACATGATCCAGAATGTCGTAGAGAGGACCGAAAGGAGTATCCGGCCCAGAGTGAGGGCGGACGTACGCCAGTACGCCCGTGTCACTCCAGGAACGACCTTCTCAGAGGTCGCAAAAAGGGGTGCCTCGCCAACAAAGAAGCCGGGAAACGGAAGAGCATAGGGAGTCCTACAGTCGGGGACTCCCTGAAAGTTCTTCTGTTCAATTCGAGGTCAATCAGGAACAAGTTTCCTGAGCTCCGTGGCCTCGTAGCGACGGAAGAACCCGAAATGGTAGCCATAACAGAATCGTGGATAAAAACGTCAAACCGAGACTTTGAAGGCGAATTCACGGTTCCTGGCTACCAACTCTTCCACAAAGATAGGCCAGACAGAGAGGGTGGCGGTGTAATGTTGTATGTCAAGGATACAATCAAATCTACGAACTCCAACATTATATCCGATCACGAGCTCCTAGGCGTTGACCTAGAGATAGGTCCTGTCAGATACAGGACCCTGGTGCTTTACAGACCCCCTTCCCAACCCGTTGAGAAGGACAGGGAACTGTACCAGCTGCTGGGTGAGCTTGTTCAAGGCAGAGTGTGCATCGTTATGGGCGACTTCAACAGACAAGTTGACTGGGAAACCAGAGCAGCCTGTGGCGATAGCGCGCTACTCCTGGAGTTCGCCAACAACGAGTTCCTCACTCAATGGGTCAGAGAACCGACGAGAGGAGACAATATCCTCGACTTGGTCTTCACCTCTGAGGATGATATCGTTGAGGATGTCTCTGTAGGCGAAGAGCTCGGTGGCAGTGATCACCAGCTAGTTAGATTTAGCGTCAAGATCCCGAAGGTAAGGTCTGTTGCCAGTCAATCAAGGAAACTTGACTTGAGAAGAGCAGACTTTGCACGCCTTCGTGCTGGGCTGACTGATGTAAGGCTAGCGGTATGCGAAGAGGTTGAGGATTCGTGGAACAATTTCAAAAATAAATTCATGAGTCTTCAATCAAGTTGCATCCCTCTAAAATGCCTCCGTCGGTCTTCTGTTCAAGTTTAATCGAGAAATCGGCCAACTGCTTAGGGAGAAGAGAAATGCGTACCGGCGATCGAAGATCTCGGGTGCCTTTGACGAGTACCGGAGGCTAGCCAGGAGAGTGAAGTCCAGCATAAGGGCGGCTAAGCGTACTGAGGAACTCCGAGTGGCGAGACTCTGCAAGGAGAATCCCAAGGAGTTCTTCGGCTATGTAAATAGCCGTAAACCAATCCATCGTAGGATTGGGCCCCTAGTGGACGAGGAGGGTGCATTAACTCAGTCAGATGCAGAAAATGCTAACCTTCTCAATGACTACTTCTCCTCAGTGTTTACTAAAGAGTGTGGTCCCATCCCCCAGCCCACGGATTCCTACTCGGGGGAAAAGCTGGAGGCAATGGACTTCACCGAAGGAGAAATATAGAAAAAGATCGCTGACCTAAAGACGAATAAGTCCCCTGGACCGGACGGGTTTCTACCCAAGGTGTTGAAGGAAGTGTGCGATGAAGTATCACGACATCTGTGCGCTATCTTTAACATGTCAATTCGGACCGGATGCGTTCCTAGAGACTGGCGTGAGGCGGAGGTGACTCCGATCTTCAAGAAAGGATCCTCCAGCCATCCGTCAAACTACCGACCTATCAGTCTGACTTCGATAGTCGGTAAACTCATGGAAAGCATGATGGTGGAGAAAATAACGTCGTATTTAGAGTCAAACCTGCTACTGAGGAGTTCCCAGCACGGCTTCCGAAGGCAACGGTCATGCCTGACGAACCTTGTGGAATTCTTCCACTTCGTTTTCAGTGAGCACGATCGGGACAAGGCGGTGGATGTGGTCTACCTAGACTTTCAGAAAGCCTTTGATAAGGTACCACACCGCCGCCTTCTCCGGAAAGTGCGAGCGCTTGGCATAGACGGAAAGGTAGCCGGCTGGATCGAGAACTGGCTAAGTGGCAGACGGCAACGGGTGGTGGTAAATGGACAGTCTTCTGAGTGGGTGCCCGTTACTAGCGGGGTGCCTCAAGGTTCTGTCCTGGGACCACTACTATTCATCATCTACGTCAATGACATGGACGGTGACATGGTTGCGAAGATTTCCAAATTTGCCGACGATACCAAGCTTGGTATGAACGTTGCAAAGGATGGAAATACTGCCCGCCTGCAGGAAGATCTTGGGAAGATTGGGGAGTGGTCGGACACGTGGCAAATGCCTTTTAACGTGGGCAAATGCAAAGTGATGCATATCGGCCACAGAAACCCCCAATCTCAGTATATCCTTAAGGGCACTGCTATGGAATCCACCGACACTGAGAAGGACTTGGGTGTAACAATCACTAGTGACCTCAAGTTCTCGAAACAGTGCATTGAGGCGGAGAAAAAGGCCCAAAGGATGCTAGGCTATATTAAGCGCCAGTTTGGTTATCGGAACCAGGAGATTGTACTGTGCCTGTACAACTCACTTGTCCGACCGCACCTGGAGTATGCCGTACAATTTTGGAGTCCTTCATTGCGAAAGGACATCGCGAGATTGGAACGCGTACAAGCCAGGGCAACCAAGCTGATTCCCTCTATCCGACATAAAAGTTATGAGGATAGACTAAGGGAATTAGATCTGTTCTCGCTGGAAACCCGTAGACAGCGTGGTCAGCTCATCGAAGTTTTCAAAATACTTCGAGGGTTCGACAATGTTGACTACCGGGATATTTTCACACTGAGTGAGAACAGAACGCGCAATCACGGCTTCAAACTTGAACTGAAGCGTTACAACCGCAATCTGTGTGGAAATTTTTTCACTTACAGTATCTGCGGTATGTGGAACGCACTTCCAGTGGAAGTTGTCAACAGTGAATCTGTTGACCAGTTCAAGTCAAGACTAGACAAAGTCTTGAAAAGTGGCCGTTTAGGGACGCAAAACAATTGAGCAGCCATGTGCCCGCTCGATTGCTAGCCTAAAGGTACCCTCTTTGAATGGACCGTAAGGTCTCCTAGGGTACTAACTTTCCTTGTTACTCCTTGTTACTCTCTCTCTCTCTCTCTCTCTCTCTCTCTCTCTCTCTCTCTCTCTCTCTCTCTCTCTCTCTCTCTCTCTCTCTCTCTCTCTCTCTCTCTCTCTCTCTCTCTCTCTCTCTCTCTCTCTCTCTCTCTCTCTCTCTCTCTCTCTCAAAGAATGTAGAGGGAGAGGTGACGCCCCCTTGTCGCGGGAAGAGAGCTTGTGTGTACCTTTGACTTTTCGAGCTATGTCGGCGGGGGTACCTCTTCTGGGTACCCCTGGTAGGGCTTCCCTTGTCGATTTGGTCGAAAACGAGATTCCAGACTAAGTGCGTCATTCCTTCCTTTTTTTTTTTACTCTATCCTTCTCTTTTTTTACTTTTATTCTATCTCTCCCACTTATACAAAAAGAAAAAAACAACAAAAAAAAGCCTACTCCTATCATGTCCCTGTTTCTCTTTTCTTCCTCTATCTACATATAAGGACCTGGCAGCTACCTCATGCGTCAGAAGAGAGGCTTTGGAACCTCTATAAACAACGCCAATCGACGCTCACTGGTTGCGAGAGACTAGGACTAGAGGTGTCCTAGGCGTTGGGGCACGATGAATGGGATGAGGGTAGTGCCCCGTTAACCCCTTCCCTGGCGCGTAATTATTGACCGTTCCCAGTGCCCGTTGACGGGTGCCTCTGGTAGCATCGGTCCGAGGTGACGGCCCTTTGTTCCCAGGTTGGTTGCCAGGCCAATAAAAAGCCTTGGGTCGAGTCTCTTGGTGGGGCGGGATATCCATTGAACGCTGCTCCGAGATCCTGGCCGTTGTGAAGGGAACTAGTAGGAGTTTAGTAAGGGGCGTGCTTCGTTGTTGTTCACCTGGTGACAAATCGATGGCCCCTTCGGGGACCGTCTGTGCTGCTTGGTTGGGAGCCACGGCACGCCGAGGCTTGACGACTCGGTCGGACGAACAGCAGCACATGGAGCGTGCCTTCTGAAAGATCCGAAACGTCTCCGATCGATAGGCGGGAGCGACTCACGCGGGGAGAACTCACCAACCCCCTTTTTTCTATTGATTGGTCACAAAGTTTTGAAAGAGAGAAAGTGTTTAAAATGACAGGGAAAAAAGGTCCAGCTGCACTTAAATATACATGTGCGATATGCCAGAAGGATAAGTGGTGCGTGGACTTCCCGGAAGGATGTTTTTCGAAATGCCACCCGGGAAGTATATGTACCGATTGCATCCTTAAAGGAGAGATCCGAGAGGCAGTGGCATGCTGCAATGAACTCAAGGATCTCTTCACAGCCTCTGAAGAAAAATCTAGGGCGCTGGAAAATAAACTGCAGACCCTAGAAACGCAGCACGCGCTTCAGATTCGGCGTCTCGAGGAAAAGATCCTAGAGCTAGCCTCTAAACTAGAGGCCCAGTCGGCTCAAGCTCGAGACGAAAGTCCCACTGACTTGGGTGGTTCCGCCGATGTGACTCCAGCCCAAGGAGGTGAAACTGCATTGGCAGTCCCACTTCTGCCATGCGGAGCCAATGAGAAGAAGAAAAAGAAAAAGAAGAAAAAGGACCATAATGCAGCTCACCCCAGTGTAGAGGATTCGAGCGCTACTGGTGCGCATGGGAAAGTGGAAAGAGAAGAAGAGAAAAGAGAAACGGAAGAAGAGAAAAGAGAAACGGAAGAAAAGAAAACAAATGAAGAGAAGAAAAATAAGATGAGGAAGAAAAAAAAGAAAGATGCAGAGATACAAGAGGAAAGCGGCAAGTCGCTTCCGAGAGGAAAGAATAAGTCGCCTGCTGACAAATGTGCAAGAGTCACCCTTATTGGTGATTCTCAAGCACGGGGCTTGCAGTCCCTGCTAGCGGCCCGCCTTCGCACTAGTGTGAAGGTAAGCTGCCTGCCAGGATGTGGTAACCACCACATCAGAGTAGAGGCTGAGAAATCACAGATTTCTGAGAGCTCAGTCGTTGCTCTGATGGTCAGTGGAAACGACCTGTACCTGAGAGGAGGTAGGGTAGGCCCTACAGATAAAATCCTCCACACGGTCATGGGTGCCGTGGACGACTGTGGGCTGAAAACCCGCAAGCGTGTGGTAGTCGGGATGCTCCCGAGGAGAGGTCCAACACGGACCGCTCACTCGATGAATGTGTCTCTAAACCGGCGCCTGGCAGATTTGTGTACGGCAGAGGGGGTCTTTTTTGTGGACCCGTACCGCACCTTTTATGGTAGAAATGATCTCTACCAAAGGGATGGGGTACATCTTTCCTTTAAAGGAAAGGCCTTTCTGTCGAACATGATCCAGAATGTCGTAGAGAGGACCGAAAGGAGTATCCGGCCCAGAGTGAGGGCGGACGTACGCCAGTACGCCCGTGTCACTCCAGGAACGACCTTCTCAGAGGTCGCAAAAAGGGGTGCCTCGCCAACAAAGAAGCCGGGAAACGGAAGAGCATAGGGAGTCCTACAGTCGGGGACTCCCTGAAAGTTCTTCTGTTCAATTCGAGGTCAATCAGGAACAAGTTTCCTGAGCTCCGTGGCCTCGTAGCGACGGAAGAACCCGAAATGGTAGCCATAACAGAATCGTGGATAAAAACGTCAAACCGAGACTTTGAAGGCGAATTCACGGTTCCTGGCTACCAACTCTTCCACAAAGATAGGCCAGACAGAGAGGGTGGCGGTGTAATGTTGTATGTCAAGGATACAATCAAATCTACGAACTCCAACATTATATCCGATCACGAGCTCCTAGGCGTTGACCTAGAGATAGGTCCTGTCAGATACAGGACCCTGGTGCTTTACAGACCCCCTTCCCAACCCGTTGAGAAGGACAGGGAACTGTACCAGCTGCTGGGTGAGCTTGTTCAAGGCAGAGTGTGCATCGTTATGGGCGACTTCAACAGACAAGTTGACTGGGAAACCAGAGCAGCCTGTGGCGATAGCGCGCTACTCCTGGAGTTCGCCAACAACGAGTTCCTCACTCAATGGGTCAGAGAACCGACGAGAGGAGACAATATCCTCGACTTGGTCTTCACCTCTGAGGATGATATCGTTGAGGATGTCTCTGTAGGCGAAGAGCTCGGTGGCAGTGATCACCAGCTAGTTAGATTTAGCGTCAAGATCCCGAAGGTAAGGTCTGTTGCCAGTCAATCAAGGAAACTTGACTTGAGAAGAGCAGACTTTGCACGCCTTCGTGCTGGGCTGACTGATGTAAGGCTAGCGGTATGCGAAGAGGTTGAGGATTCGTGGAACAATTTCAAAAATAAATTCATGAGTCTTCAATCAAGTTGCATCCCTCTAAAATGCCTCCGTCGGTCTTCTGTTCAACCAAAGTGGTTTAATCGAGAAATCGGCCAACTGCTTAGGGAGAAGAGAAATGCGTACCGGCGATCGAAGATCTCGGGTGCCTTTGACGAGTACCGGAGGCTAGCCAGGAGAGTGAAGTCCAGCATAAGGGCGGCTAAGCGTACTGAGGAACTCCGAGTGGCGAGACTCTGCAAGGAGAATCCCAAGGAGTTCTTCGGCTATGTAAATAGCCGTAAACCAATCCATCGTAGGATTGGGCCCCTAGTGGACGAGGAGGGTGCATTAACTCAGTCAGATGCAGAAAATGCTAACCTTCTCAATGACTACTTCTCCTCAGTGTTTACTAAAGAGTGTGGTCCCATCCCCCAGCCCACGGATTCCTACTCGGGGGAAAAGCTGGAGGCAATGGACTTCACCGAAGGAGAAATATAGAAAAAGATCGCTGACCTAAAGACGAATAAGTCCCCTGGACCGGACGGGTTTCTACCCAAGGTGTTGAAGGAAGTGTGCGATGAAGTATCACGACATCTGTGCGCTATCTTTAACATGTCAATTCGGACCGGATGCGTTCCTAGAGACTGGCGTGAGGCGGAGGTGACTCCGATCTTCAAGAAAGGATCCTCCAGCCATCCGTCAAACTACCGACCTATCAGTCTGACTTCGATAGTCGGTAAACTCATGGAAAGCATGATGGTGGAGAAAATAACGTCGTATTTAGAGTCAAACCTGCTACTGAGGAGTTCCCAGCACGGCTTCCGAAGGCAACGGTCATGCCTGACGAACCTTGTGGAATTCTTCCACTTCGTGTTCAGTGAGCACGATCGGGACAAGGCGGTGGATGTGGTTTACTTAGACTTTCAGAAAGCCTTTGATAAGGTACCACACCGCCGCCTTCTCCGGAAAGTGCGAGCGCTGGGCATAGACGGAAAAGTAGCCGGCTGGATCGAGAACTGGCTAAGTGGCAGACGGCAACGGGTGGTGGTGAATGGACAGGCTTCTGAGTGGGTGCCCGTTACTAGCGGAGTGCCTCAAGGTTCTGTCCTGGGACCACTACTATTCATCATCTACGTCAACGACATGGACGGTGACATGGTTGCCAAGATTTCCAAATTTGCCGACGATACCAAGCTTGGTATGAACGTTGCAAAGGATGGAAATACTGCCCGCCTGCAGGAAGACCTTGGGAAGATTGGGGAGTGGTCGGACACGTGGCAAATGCCGTTCAACGTGAACAAGTGCAAAGTAATGCATATCGGCCACAGAAATCCCCAATCTCATTATATCCTTAAGGGCACTGCTCTCGAATCGAGTGACACTGAGAAGGACTTGGGTGTTACTGTCACTAGCGACCTCAAGTTCTCGAAACAGTGCATTGAGGCAGAGAAGAAAGCCCAAAGGATGTTAGGCTACATAAAGCGCCAGTTTGGATACCGTAACAGGGAGATAGTACTTTGTCTGTACAACTCCCTAGTTCGGCCGCACCTGGAGTATGCCGTACAATTTTGGAGTCCTTCGTTTCGAAAGGACATCGCAAGGTTGGAACGCGTACAAGCCAGGGCAACCAAGCTGATTCCCTCTATCCGACATAAAAGTTATGAGGATAGACTAAGGGAATTAGATCTGTTCTCGTTGGAAACCCGTAGACTGCGTGGTCAGCTCATCGAAGTTTTCAAAATACTTCGAGGGTTCGACAATGTTGACTACCGGGATATTTTCACACTGAGTGAGAACAGAACGCGCAATCACGGCTTCAAAACTGAACTGAAGCGTTACAACCGCAATCTGTGTGGAAACTTTTTCACCTACAGTATCTGCGGTAAGTGGAACGCACTTCCAGTGGAAGTTGTCAACAGTGAATCTGTTGACCAGTTCAAGTCAAGACTAGACAAAGTCTTGAAAAGTGGCCGTTTAGGGACGCAAAACAATTGAGCAGCCATGTGCCCGCTCAATTTCTAGTCCAAAGGTACCCTCTTTGAATGGACCGTAAGGTCTCCTAGGGTACTTACTTTCCTTGTTGTTGTTACTCTCTCTCTCTCTCTCTCTCTCAACACAACCACCTTGTCGTCGGTGAGAGAGCTTGCGTGATCTGCCTGAGTTAAGCTAGCTAAGCTGGGGGACTTTTAGTACGGTAGGGTCACCCATGCCAGTAAGGTAGCTGTAGTAGGATCCAGACTAATGGTTGTCAAACTTCTCTACCACTTCTTTGATGCGTCTCCTTGCATCCACCTACCAACCTCTTCGATTCTGTTAGTACTAAGTTTCACCAACTCTCTTCAACTGTCAAAAAATCAAAACAAAAACCCAATAACAAAAAAAAAACCTTCATCTCTATTACACATAAGTTGTTTATTAATAAGGGCCTCACCAGCTCCCTTATGCCGCGTGAGAAGAGAGGCTTTGGAACCTCTTTAAATAACGCCTTGGAGCACTCATAGGTTACAAGAGACTGAGATTGAAGGGATCTTAGGCGTTTGGGTTACGATTAATGGAGAAATGCTAGGTACCCCTTAAAAGCTTTCTCCTAACGTGTAATTGCCTGACCAGCTCCCTGTGACCGCTACTTGGTGAATTAAGGCTCAACTGATCTTTGGAGAGAGAGCTTTTGTGCCTTGCTGGTTGCCAGATCAGCTAAAGATCTCGGTTGAAGTCGTGGGCACTTAGCTTTACTATTTGCCTCAAGTCTGGCCGTTTTTAGTTGATTAGTAGGGCTTAGTAGGAAGACAGTTACACCTCAAGCACCCCTGTCGAAAAATCAGAGAACCAGTTCACTGGGGCTCTCGTGCTGCTCAGTTGGGAGCTGCGGCACGATTGGGGACGTCCGGCCCAGGGGAGACCTTAGGGTTGGTGTGCTTGATCAAAGGGTTTCTGTTCGCCGAACGACCGAAAACCTCCTGGAAATAGGCGGATGAGATTAGTGCGAGAGAAAATCACAACCAAAAACCCCTTTTTTAATGCGTATGGTCCGAGATTTTTGTAACATGGCGAAGAAGAATGGTCCTCCGTTTCGAAAGCTAACCTGCAAAATATGCAAAGTCTATAGATGGAGTGAAGACTTCGGGGGAAGGAGTTGCAAGGAACTCACAGATGGCGTCAGTGTCTGTGACTTCTGCGAACTCGAGAAGCGCCTGGGCGAGAGCATCGCTCAACTGAGAGAGGAGAACTCCCTCCTTAAAAGGGAAGTTCAACTCTTAAAAACAGAGAGATGCAGATGCTCAGGCGAGAAGGCTCCGGACGTCCAACAGCCGATTTCTTCTGCTGAAGGGCTTCCTCAACGAGCCAAAAAGAAGAAAAAAAAGAAGAAAGAAGAGAAAGTAGAAATAGAAGAAGAGAAAGTAGAAAGAGAAGAAGAGAAAGTAAAAGGAGAAGAAGAGAAAGTAGAAAGAGAAGAAAAGAAACTGGAAACAGAAGAAGAGAAAGTAGAAGCAGAAGAAGAGAAACGGGAAACAAACGAAGAGATAGCAAAGGAAGTCAAGAAGAAGAATAAGAGGAAGAATAAGAAGAAGAAGAAAAAAAAATTAGAGATACAAGAGGAAAGCGGCAAGTCGCCTCCGAAAGGAAAGACTAAGTCGTCCGCAGTCAAATGTGCAAGAGTCACCCTTATTGGTGATTCTCAAGCACGGGGTCTGAAGCCCCTGCTAGCGGCCCGCCTTCGCACAAGCGTTAAGGTGAGCTGCATCCCAGGTTGTGGGAATATGCAGGTAAGAGCTGAGGCCGAGAAGTCTCAGATTTCAGAGACTTCAGTCGTTGCCCTTATGGTAAGTGGCAACGACCTCTACCTCAGAGGAGGTAGGGTAGGCCCTACAGGTGAAATTATGAGGACAGTTATGGGCGCTGTCGACGACTGTGGACTGAAAACCCGCAGACGCGTCGTGGTGGGGATGCTCCCGAGGTGGGGTCCAAGCCGGACTGCCCACTTGAGGAACATGTCGCTAAACAGGCGCCTTGCAGACCTCTGTACGGCTGAGGGTGTCTTTTTTGTGGACCCGTACGCCGTGTTCTATGGTAGAAAAGACCTCTACCAAAGGGACGGGGTGCACCTCTCCTTTAAGGGCAAGGCGTTCCTAGCCAACCTCATCCAGGATGTCGTGGAGCGCACCCAAAGGAGTGTCCGGCCCATTGGGAAGGCGGACGTACGCCAGTACGCCCGAGTCACTCCCCAAACAACCTTCTCGGAGGTTGTTAAAAATGGTGCCACCACGACAAACAAGAAGCCGGGAAACGGAAGAGTATAGGGGGTCCTACATTAGGGGACTCCCTGAAGGTTCTTCTGTTCAATGCGAGGTCAATCAGGAACAGGTTTCCTGAGCTCCGTGGCCTCGTAGCGACGGAAGAACCCGAAATGGTAGCCATAACAGAATCGTGGATAAAAACGTCAAACCGAGACTTTGAAGGCGAATTCACGGTTCTTGGCTACCAACTCTTCCACAAAGATAGGCCAGACAGAGAGGGTGGCGGTGTAATGTTGTATGTCAAGGATACAATCAAATCTACGAACTCCAACGTTATATCCGACCACGAGCTCCTAGGCGTTGACCTAGAGATCGGTCCTGCCAAATACAGGACCCTGCTGCTTTACAGACCCCCTTCCCAACCTGTTGAGAAGGACAGGGAACTGTACCAGCTGCTGGGTGAGCTGGTTCAAGGCAGAGTGTGCATCGTTATGGGCGATTTCAACAGCCAAGTTGACTGGGAAACCAGAGCAGCCTGTGGCGAGAGCGTGCTACTCCTGGAGTTCGCCAACAACGAGTTCCTCACTCAATGGGTCAGAGAACCGACGAGAGGAGACAATATCCTCGACTTGGTCTTCACCTCTGAGGATGATATCGTTGAGGATATCTCTGTAGGCGAAGAGCTCGGTGGCAGTGATCACCAGCTAGTTAGATTTAGCGTCAAGATCCCGAAGGTAAGGTCTGTTGCCAGTCAATTAAAGAAACTTGACTTGAGAAGAGCAGACTTTGCAAGCCTTCGAGCTGGACTGACTGACGTGAGGCTAGAAGTGTGCGATGCCGTTGAAGACTCGTGGAATAGTTTCAAAACCACATTCATGAGTCTTCAATCGCGTTTCATCCCTCTGAAATGCCCCCGTCTGTCTTCTGTTCAACCTAAGTGGTTTAATCGAGAAATCGGCCAACTGCTTAGGGAGAAGAGAAATGTGTACCGGCAATCGAAGATCTCGGGTGCCTTTGACGAGTACCGGAGGCTAGCCAGGAGAGTGAAGTCCAGCATAAGGGCGGCTAAGCGGTCTGAGGAACTCCGAGTGGCGAGACTCTGTAAAGAGAATCCCAAGGAGTTTTTTGGATATGTGAACAGCCGTAAACCAATCCGTCGAACGATTGGCCCTTTGAGGAATGAGGAGGGGACATTAAAGCATTCAGATGCAGAAAATGCTAACCTCCTCAACGACTACTTCTCTTCAGTGTTTACTGAAGAGTGTGGTCCCATTCCCCAGCCCACGGATTCCTACTCGGGGGAAAAGCTGGAGGCAATGGACTTCACCGAAGGAGAAATAAAGAAAAAGATCGCTGACCTAAAGACGAATAAGTCCCCTGGACCGGACGGGTTTCTACCTAAAGTGTTGAAGGAAGTGTGCGATGAAGTATCACGACATCTGTGCGCTATCTTTAACATGTCAATCCGGACCGGATGCGTTCCTAGAGACTGGCGTGAGGCGGAGGTGACTCCTATCTTCAAGAAAGGAGACCGTAACCAACCGTCGAACTACCGACCTATCAGTCTGACTTCGATAGTCGGTAAACTCATGGAAAGCATCATGGTGGACAAAGTGACGTCGTATTTAGAGTCAAACCTGCTACTGAGGAGTTCCCAGCACGGCTTCCGAAGGCAACGGTCATGCCTGACGAACCTTGTGGAATTCTTCCACTTCGTGTTCAGTGAGCACGATCGGGACAAGGCGGTGGATGTGGTTTACTTAGACTTTCAGAAAGCCTTTGATAAGGTACCACACCGCCGCCTTCTCCGGAAAGTGCGAGCGCTGGGCATAGACGGAAAAGTAGCCGGCTGGATCGAGAACTGGCTAAGTGGCAGACGGCAACGGGTGGTGGTGAATGGACAGGCTTCTGAGTGGGTGCCCGTTACTAGCGGAGTGCCTCAAGGTTCTGTCCTGGGACCACTACTATTCATCATCTACGTCAACGACATGGACGGTGACATGGTTGCCAAGATTTCCAAATTTGCCGACGATACCAAGCTTGGTATGAACGTTGCAAAGGATGGAAATACTGCCCGCCTGCAGGAAGACCTTGGGAAGATTGGGGAGTGGTCGGACACGTGGCAAATGCCGTTCAACGTGAACAAGTGCAAAGTAATGCATATCGGCCACAGAAATCCCCAATCTCATTATATCCTTAAGGGCACTGCTCTCGAATCGAGTGACACTGAGAAGGACTTGGGTGTTACTGTCACTAGCGACCTCAAGTTCTCGAAACAGTGCATTGAGGCAGAGAAGAAAGCCCAAAGGATGTTAGGCTACATAAAGCGCCAGTTTGGATACCGTAACAGGGAGATAGTACTTTGTCTGTACAACTCCCTAGTTCGGCCGCACCTGGAGTATGCCGTACAATTTTGGAGTCCTTCGTTTCGAAAGGACATCGCAAGGTTGGAACGCGTACAAGCCAGGGCAACCAATCTGATTCCCTCTATCCGACATAAAAGTTATGAGGATAGACTAAGGGAATTAGATCTGTTCTCGTTGGAAACCCGTAGACTGCGTGGTCAGCTCATCGAAGTTTTCAAAATACTTCGAGGGTTCGACAATGTTGACTACCGGGATATTTTCACACTGAGTGAGAACAGAACGCGCAATCACGGCTTCAAAACTGAACTGAAGCGTTACAACCGCAATCTGTGTGGAAACCTTTTCACCTACAGTATCTGCGGTAAGTGGAACGCACTTCCAGTGGAAGTTGTCAACAGTGAATCTGTTGACCAGTTCAAGTCAAGACTAGACAAAGTCTTGAAAAGTGGCCGTTTAGGGACGCAAAACAATTGAGCAGCCATGTGCCCGCTCAATTGCTAGTCCAAAGGTACCCTCTTTGAATGGACCGTAAGGTCTCCTAGGGTACTTACTTTCCTTGTTGTTGTTACTCTCTCTCTCTCTCTCTCTCTCTCAACACAACCACCTTGTCGTCGGTGAGAGAGCTTGCGTGATCTGCCTGAGTTAAGCTAGCTAAGCTGGGGGACTTTTAGTACGGTAGGGTCACCCATGCCAGTAAGGTAGCTGTAGTAGGATCCAGACTACTGGTTGTCAAACTTCTCTACCACTTCTTTGATGCGTCTCCTTGCATCCACCTACCAACCTCTTCGATTCTGTTAGTACTAAGTTTCACCAACTCTCTTCAACTGTCAAAAAATCAAAACAAAAACCCAATAACAAAAAAAAAACCTTCATCTCTATTACACATAAGTTGTTTATTAATAAGGGCCTCACCAGCTCCCTTATGCCGCGTGAGAAGAGAGGCTTTGGAACCTCTTTAAATAACGCCTTGGAGCACTCATAGGTTACAAGAGACTGAGATTGAAGGGATCTTAGGCGTTTGGGTTACGATTAATGGAGAAATGCTAGGTACCCCTTAAAAGCTTTCTCCTAACGTGTAATTGCCTGACCAGCTCCCTGTGACCGCTACTTGGTGAATAAAGGCTCAACTGATCTTTGGAGAGAGAGCTTTTGTGCCTTGCTGGTTGCCAGATCAGCTAAAGATCTCGGTTGAAGTCGTGGGCACTTAGCTTTACTATTTGCCTCAAGTCTGGCCGTTTTTAGTTGATTAGTAGGGCTTAGTAGGAAGACAGTTACACCTCAAGCACCCCTGTCGAAAAATCAGAGAACCAGTTCACTGGGGCTCTCGTGCTGCTCAGTTGGGAGCTGCGGCACGATTGGGGACGTCCGGCCCAGGGGAGACCTTAGGGTTGGTGTGCTTGATCAAAGGGTTTCTGTTCGCCGAACGACCGAAAACCTCCTGGAAATAGGCGGATGAGATTAGTGCGAGAGAAAATCACAACCAAAAACCCCTTTTTTAATGCGTATGGTCCGAGATTTTTGTAACATGGCGAAGAAGAATGGTCCTCCGTTTCGAAAGCTAACCTGCAAAATATGCAAAGTCTATAGATGGAGTGAAGACTTCGGGGGAAGGAGTTGCAAGGAACTCACAGATGGCGTCAGTGTCTGTGACTTCTGCGAACTCGAGAAGCGCCTGGGCGAGAGCATCGCTCAACTGAGAGAGGAGAACTCCCTCCTTAAAAGGGAAGTTCAACTCTTAAAAACAGAGAGATGCAGATGCTCAGGCGAGAAGGCTCCGGACGTCCAACAGCCGATTTCTTCTGCTGAAGGGCTTCCTCAACGAGCCAAAAAGAAGAAAAAAAAGAAGAAAGAAGAGAAAGTAGAAATAGAAGAAGAGAAAGTAGAAAGAGAAGAAGAGAAAGTAAAAGGAGAAGAAGAGAAAGTAGAAAGAGAAGAAAAGAAACTGGAAACAGAAGAAGAGAAAGTAGAAGCAGAAGAAGAGAAACGGGAAACAAACGAAGAGATAGCAAAGGAAGTCAAGAAGAAGAATAAGAGGAAGAATAAGAAGAAGAAGAAAAAAAATTAGAGATACAAGAGGAAAGCGGCAAGTCGCCTCCGAAAGGAAAGACTAAGTCGTCCGCAGTCAAATGTGCAAGAGTCACCCTTATTGGTGATTCTCAAGCACGGGGTCTGAAGCCCCTGCTAGCGGCCCGCCTTCGCACAAGCGTTAAGGTGAGCTGCATCCCAGGTTGTGGGAATATGCAGGTAAGAGCTGAGGCCGAGAAGTCTCAGATTTCAGAGACTTCAGTCGTTGCCCTTATGGTAAGTGGCAACGACCTCTACCTCAGAGGAGGTAGGGTAGGCCCTACAGGTGAAATTATGAGGACAGTTATGGGCGCTGTCGACGACTGTGGACTGAAAACCCGCAGACGCGTCGTGGTGGGGATGCTCCCGAGGTGGGGTCCAAGCCGGACTGCCCACTTGAGGAACATGTCGCTAAACAGGCGCCTTGCAGACCTCTGTACGGCTGAGGGTGTCTTTTTTGTGGACCCGTACGCCGTGTTCTATGGTAGAAAAGACCTCTACCAAAGGGACGGGGTGCACCTCTCCTTTAAGGGCAAGGCGTTCCTAGCCAACCTCATCCAGGATGTCGTGGAGCGCACCCAAAGGAGTGTCCGGCCCATTGGGAAGGCGGACGTACGCCAGTACGCCCGAGTCACTCCCCAAACAACCTTCTCGGAGGTTGTTAAAAATGGTGCCACCACGACAAACAAGAAGCCGGGAAACGGAAGAGTATAGGGGGTCCTACATTAGGGGACTCCCTGAAGGTTCTTCTGTTCAATGCGAGGTCAATCAGGAACAGGTTTCCTGAGCTCCGTGGCCTCGTAGCGACGGAAGAACCCGAAATGGTAGCCATAACAGAATCGTGGATAAAAACGTCAAACCGAGACTTTGAAGGCGAATTCACGGTTCTTGGCTACCAACTCTTCCACAAAGATAGGCTAGACAGAGAGGGTGGCGGTGTAATGTTGTATGTCAAGGATACAATCAAATCTACGAACTCCAACGTTATATCCGACCACGAGCTCCTAGGCGTTGACCTAGAGATCGGTCCTGCCAAATACAGGACCCTGCTGCTTTACAGACCCCCTTCCCAACCTGTTGAGAAGGACAGGGAACTGTACCAGCTGCTGGGTGAGCTGGTTCAAGGCAGAGTGTGCATCGTTATGGGCGATTTCAACAGCCAAGTTGACTGGGAAACCAGAGCAGCCTGTGGCGAGAGCGCGCTACTCCTGGAGTTCGCCAACAACGAGTTCCTCACTCAATGGGTCAGAGAACCGACGAGAGGAGACAATATCCTCGACTTGGTCTTCACCTCTGAGGATGATATCGTTGAGGATATCTCTGTAGGCGAAGAGCTCGGTGGCAGTGATCACCAGCTAGTTAGATTTAGCGTCAAGATCCCGAAGGTAAGGTCTGTTGCCAGTCAATTAAAGAAACTTGACTTGAGAAGAGCAGACTTTGCAAGCCTTCGAGCTGGACTGACTGACGTGAGGCTAGAAGTGTGCGATGCCGTTGAAGACTCGTGGAATAGTTTCAAAACCACATTCATGAGTCTTCAATCGCGTTTCATCCCTCTGAAATGCCCCCGTCTGTCTTCTGTTCAACCTAAGTGGTTTAATCGAGAAATCGGCCAACTGCTTAGGGAGAAGAGAAATGTGTACCGGCAATCGAAGATCTCGGGTGCCTTTGACGAGTACCGGAGGCTAGCCAGGAGAGTGAAGTCCAGCATAAGGGCGGCTAAGCGGTCTGAGGAACTCCGAGTGGCGAGACTCTGTAAAGAGAATCCCAAGGAGTTTTTTGGATATGTGAACAGCCGTAAACCAATCCGTCGAACGATTGGCCCTTTGAGGAATGAGGAGGGGACATTAAAGCATTCAGATGCAGAAAATGCTAACCTCCTCAACGACTACTTCTCTTCAGTGTTTACTGAAGAGTGTGGTCCCATTCCCCAGCCCACGGATTCCTACTCGGGGGAAAAGCTGGAGGCAATGGACTTCACCGAAGGAGAAATAAAGAAAAAGATCGCTGACCTAAAGACGAATAAGTCCCCTGGACCGGACGGGTTTCTACCTAAAGTGTTGAAGGAAGTGTGCGATGAAGTATCACGACATCTGTGCGCTATCTTTAACATGTCAATCCGGACCGGATGCGTTCCTAGAGACTGGCGTGAGGCGGAGGTGACTCCTATCTTCAAGAAAGGAGACCGTAACCAACCGTCGAACTACCGACCTATCAGTCTGACTTCGATAGTCGGTAAACTCATGGAAAGCATCATGGTGGACAAAGTGACGTCGTATTTAGAGTCAAACCTGCTACTGAGGAGTTCCCAGCACGGCTTCCGAAGGGAACGGTCATGCCTGACGAACCTTGTAGAATTCTTCCACTTCATTTTCAGTGAGCACGATCGGGACAAGGCGGTGGATGTGGTCTACCTAGACTTTCAGAAAGCCTTTGATAAGGTACCACACCGCCGCCTTCTCCGGAAAGTGCGAGCGCTTGGCATAGACGGAAAGGTAGCCGGCTGGATCGAGAACTGGCTAAGTGGCAGACGGCAACGGGTGGTGGTAAATGGACAGTCTTCTGAGTGGGTGCCCGTTACTAGCGGGGTGCCTCAAGGTTCTGTCCTGGGACCACTACTATTCATCATCTACGTCAACGACATGGACGGTGACATGGTTGCCAAGATTTCCAAATTTGCCGACGATACCAAGCTTGGTATGAACGTTGCAAAGGATGGAAATACTGCCCGCCTGCAGGAAGATCTTGGGAAGATTGGGGAGTGGTCGGACACGTGGCAAATGCCTTTTAACGTGGGAAAATGCAAAGTGATGCATATCGGCCACAGAAACCCCCAATCTCAGTATATCCTTAAGGGCACTGCTATTGAATCGAGTGACACTGAGAAGGACTTGGGTGTAACAATCACTAGTGACCTCAAGTTCTCGAAACAGTGCATTGAGGCGAAGAAAAAGGCCCAAAGGATGCTAGGCTATATTTAGCGCCAGTTTGGTTATCGGAACCAGGAGATTGTACTGTGCCTGTACAACTCACTTGTCCGACCGCACCTGGAGTATGCCGTACAATTTTGGAGTCCTTCATTGCGAAAGGACATTGCGAGATTGGAACGCGTACAAGCCAGGGCAACCAAGCTGATTCCCTCTATCCGACATAAAAGTTATGAGGATAGACTAAGGGAATTAGATCTGTTCTCGCTGGAAACCCGTAGACTGCGTGGTCAGCTCATCGAAGTTTTCAAAATACTTCGAGGGTTCGACAATGTTGACTACCGGGATATTTTCACACTGAGTGAGAACAGAACGCGCAATCACGGCTTCAAACTTGAACTGAAGCGTTACAACCGCAATATGTGTGGAAACTTTTTCACCTACAGTATCTGCGGTAAGTGGAACGCACTTCCAGTGGAAGTTGTCAACAGTGAATCTGTTGACCAGTTCAAGTCAAGACTAGACAAAGTCTTGAAAAGTGGCCGTTTATGGACGCAAAACAATTGAGCAGCCATGTGCCCGCTCAATTGCTAGTCCAAAGGTACCCTCTTTGAATGGACCGTAAGGTCTCCTAGGGTACTTACTTTCCTTGTTACTCCTTGTTACTCTTCTCTCTCTCTCTCTCTCTCTCTCTCTCTCTCTCTCTCTCTCTCTCTCTCTCTCTCTCTCTCTCTCAACTCGACGGATTGCAACATCGTATCCGACCATGAAGTACTAGGTGTTGACCTAGAGATAGGTCCTGCCAAATACAGGACCCTGGTGCTTTATAGACCTCCTGCCCAACTCGTTGAAAAGGACAGAGATCTGTACCAGCTACTAGGAGAACTTGTTAAAGACAGAGTGTGTATCGTCATGGGTGATTTCAACACACAAGTTGACTGGGAAACCAGAGAACCCTGTGGCGAGAACGCACTACTCCTGGAGTTCACGAACAACGAGTTCCTCACTCAATGGGTGAGAGAGCCAACGAGAGGAGACAATATCCTCGACTTGGTTTTCACCTCTGAGGATGACATCGTTGAGGACCTCTCTGTTGGCGAAGAGCTCGGTGGCAGTGACCACCGATTAATTAGATTTGTAGTCAAAGTCCCCAAGGCAGAGCCTGCAACTAGTAAATCAAGGAAACTGGATTTGAGAAGAGCAGACTTTGCAGGTCTACGTGCGGGACTGACTGACGCGAGGCTAGAGGAGTGCGATGCTGTTGAAGACTCTTGGAACAGTTTCAAAACCACATTCATGAGTCTTCAATCGCGTTTTATCCCTCTGAAATGCCCCCGTCGGTCTTCTGTTCAACCAAAGTGGTTTAATCGAGAAATCGGGCAACTGCTTAGGGAGAAGAGAAATGTGTACCGGCAATCGAAGATCTCGGGTGACTTTGACGAATACCGGAGGCTAGCCAGGAGAGTGAAGTCCAGCATAAGGGCGGCTAAGCGGTCTGAGGAACTCCGAGTGGCGAGACTCTGTAAAGAGAATCCCAAGGAGTTTTTTGGATATGTGAACAGCCGTAAACCAATCCGTCGAACGATTGGCCCTTTGAGGAATGAGGAGGGGACATTAAAGCATTCAGATGCAGAAAATGCTAACCTCCTCAACGACTACTTCTCTTCAGTGTTTACTGAAGAGTGTGGTCCCATTCCCCAGCCCACGGATTCCTACTCGGGGGAAAAGCTGGAGGCAATGGACTTCACCGAAGGAGAAATAAAGAAAAAGATCGCTGACCTAAAGACGAATAAGTCCCCTGGACCGGACGGGTTTCTACCTAAAGTGTTGAAGGAAGTGTGCGATGAAGTATCACGACATCTGTGCGCTATCTTTAACATGTCAATCCGGACCGGATGCGTTCCTAGAGACTGGCGTGAGGCGGAGGTGACTCCTATCTTCAAGAAAGGAGACCGTAACCAACCGTCGAACTACCGACCTATCAGTCTGACTTCGATAGTCGGTAAACTCATGGAAAGCATCATGGTGGACAAAGTGACGTCGTATTTAGAGTCAAACCTGCTACTGAGGAGTTCCCAGCACGGCTTCCGAAGGCAACGGTCATGCCTGACGAACCTTGTAGAATTCTTCCACTTCGTTTTCAGTGAGCACGATCGGGACAAGGCGGTGGATGTGGTGTACCTAGACTTTCAGAAAGCCTTTGATAAGGTACCACACCGCCGCCTTCTCCGGAAAGTGCGAGCGCTTGGCATAGACGGAAAGGTAGCCAGCTGGATCGAGAACTGGCTAAGTGGCAGACGGCAACGGGTGGTGGTAAATGGACAGTCTTCTGAGTGGGTGCCCGTTACTAGCGGGGTGCCTAAGGGTCTGTCCTGGGACCACTACTATTCATCATCTACGTCAACGACATGGACGGTGACATGGTTGCCAAGATTTCCAAATTTGCCGACGATACCAAGCTTGGTATGAACGTTGCAAAGGATGGAAATACTGCCCGCCTGCAGGAAGATCTTGGGAAGATTGGGGAGTGGTCGGACACGTGGCAAATGCCTTTTAACGTGGGCAAATGCAAAGTGATGCATATCGGCCACAGAAACCCCCAATCTCAGTATATCCTTAAGGGCACTGCTATGGAATCCACCGACACTGAGAAGGACTTGGGTGTAACAATCACTAGTGACCTCAAGTTCTCGAAACAGTGCATTAAGGCGGAGAAAAAGGCCCAAAGGATGCTAGGCTATATTAAGCGCCAGTTTGGTTATCGGAACCAGGAGATTGTACTGTGCCTGTACAACTCACTTGTCCGACCGCACCTGGAGTATGCCGTACAATTTTGGAGTCCTTCATTGCGAAAGGACATCGCGAGATTGGAACGCGTACAAGCCAGGGCAACCAAGCTGATTCCCTCTATCCGACATAAAAGTTATGAGGATAGACTAAGGGAATTAGATCTGTTCTCGCTGGAAACCCGTAGACTGCGTGGTCAGCTCATCGAAGTTTTCAAAATAATTCGAGGGTTCGACAATGTTGACTACCGGGATATTTTCACACTGAGTGAGAACAGAACGCGCAATCACGGCTTCAAACTTGAACTGAAGCGTTACAACCGCAATCTGTGTGGAAATTTTTTCACTTATAGTATCTGCGGTATGTGGAACGCACTTCCAGTGGAAGTTGTCAACAGTAAATCTGTTGACCAGTTCAAGTCAAGACTAGACAAAGTCTTGAAAAGTGGCCGTTTATGGACGCAAAACAATTGAGCAGCCATGTGCCCGCTCAATTGCTAGCCTAAAGGTACCCTCTTTGAATGGACCGTAAGGTCTCCTAGGGTACCTTTTTTCCTTGTTGTTACTCCTCCTTGTTGTTACACTCTCTCTCTCTCTCTCTCTCTCTCTCTCTCTCTCTCTCTCTCGTTCTCTCTCTCTCGTTCTCTCTCTCGTTCTCTCTCTCGTTCTCTCTCTCGTTCTCTCTCTCGTTCTCTCTCTCGTTCTCTCTCTCTCTCTCTCTCTCTCTCTCTCTCTCTCTCGCTACACAGCCACCTTGTCGTCGGTGAGAGAGCTTGCGTGATCTGCCTGAGTTAAGCTAGCTAAGCTGGGGGACTTTTAGTCCGGTAGGGTCACCCATGCCAGTAAGGTAGCTGTAGTAGGATCCAGACTAAGGGTTGTCAAACTTCTCTACCACTTCTTTGATGCGTCTCCTTGCATCCCCCTACCAACCCATTCGATTCTGTTAGTACTAAGTTTCACCAACTCTCTTCAACTGTCAAAAAATCAAAACAAATCCCAATAACAAAATAAAACCTTCATCTCTATTACACATTAGTTGTTTATTAATAAGGGCCTCACCAGCTCCCTTATGCCGCGTGAGAAGAGAGGCTTTGGAACCTCTTTAAATAATGCCTTGGAGCACTCATAGGTTACAAGAGACTGAGATTGAAGGGATCTTAGGCGTTTGAGGTACGATTAATGGAGAAATGCTAGGTACCCCTTAAAAGCTTTCTCCTAACGTGTAATTGCCTGACCAGCTCCCTGTGACCGCTACTTGGTGAATAAAGGCTCAACTGATCTTTGGAGAGAGAGCTTTTGTGCCTTGCTGGTTGCCAGATCAGCTAAAGATCTCGGATGAAGTCGTGGGCACTTAGCTTTACTATTTGCCTCAAATCTGGCCGTTTTTAGTTGATTAGTAGGGCTTAGTAGGAAGACAGTTACACCTCAAGCACCCCTGTCGAAAAATCAGAGAACCAGTTCACTGGGGCTCTCGTGCTGCTCAGTTGGGAGCTGCGGCACGATTGGGGACGTCCGGCCCAGGGGAGACCTTAGGGTTGGTGTGCTTGATCAAAGGGTTTCTGTTCGCCGAACGACCGAAAACCTCCTGGAAATAGGCGGATGAGATTAGTGCGAGAGAAAATCACAACCAAAAACCCCTTTTTTAATGCGTATGGTCCGAGATTTTTGTAACATGGCGAAGAAGAATGGTCCTCCGTTTCGAAAGCTAACCTGCAAAATATGCAAAGTCTATAGATGGAGTGAATACTTCGGGGGAAGGAGTTGCAAGGAACTCACAGATGGCGTCAGTGTCTGTGACTTCTGCGAACTCGAGAAGCGCCTGGGCGAGAGCATCGCTCAACTGAGAGAGGAGAACTCCCTCCTTAAAAGGGAAGTTCAACTCTTAAAAACAGAGAGATGCAGATGCTCAGGCGAGAAGGCTCCGGACGTCCAACAGCCGATTTCTTCTGCTGAAGGGCTTCCTCAACGATCCAAAAAGAAGAAAAGAAAGAAGAAAGAAGAGAAAGTAGAAATAGAAGAAGAGAAAGTAGAAAGAGAAGAAGAGAAAGTAAAAGGAGAAGAAGAGAAAGTAGAAAGAGAAGAAAAAAAACTGGAAACAGAAGAAGAGAAAGTAGAAGCAGAAGAAGAGAAACGGGAAACAAACGAAGAGATAGCAAAGGAAGTCAAGAAGAAGAATAAGAAGAAGAAGAAAAAAAAATTAGAGATACAAGAGGAAAGCCGCAAGTCGCCTCCGAAAGGAAAGACTAAGTCGTCCGCAGTCAAATGTGCAAGAGTCACCCTTATTGGTGACTCTCAAGCACGGGGTCTGAAGCCCCTGCTAGTGGCCCGCCTTCGCACAAGCGTTAAGGTGAGCTGCATCCCAGGTTGTGGGAATATGCAGGTAAGAGCTGAGGCCGAGAAGTCTCAGATCTCAGAGACTTCAGTCGTTGCCCTTATGGTAAGTGGCAACGACCTCTACCTCAGAGGAGGTAGGGTAGGCCCTACAGGTGAAATTATGAGGACAGTTATGGGCGCTGTCGACGACTGTGGACTGAAAACCCGCAGACGCGTCGTGGTGGGGATGCTCCCGAGGTGGGGTCCAAGCCGGACTGCCCGCTTGAGGAACATGTCGCTAAACAGGCGCCTTGCAGACCTCTGTACAGCTGAGGGTGTCTTTTTTGTGGACCCGTACGCCGTGTTCTATGGTAGAAAAGACCTCTACCAAAGGGACGGGGTGCACCTCTCCTTTAAGGGCAAGGCGTTCCTAGCCAACCTCATCCAGGATGTCGTGGAGCGCACCCAAAGGAGTGTCCGGCCCATTGGGAAGGCGGACGTACGCCAGTACGCACGAGTCACTCCCCAAACAACCTTCTCGGAGGTTGTTAAAAATTGTGCCACCACGACAAACAAGAAGCCGGGAAACGGAAGAGTATAGGGGGTCCTACATTAGGGGACTCCCTGAAGGTTCTTCTGTTCAATGCGAGGTCAATCAGGAACAAGTTTCCTCAGCTCCGTGGCCTCGTAGCGACGGAAGAACCCGAAATGGTAGCCATAACAGAATCGTGGATAAAAACGTCAAACCGAGACTTTGAAGGCGAATTCACGGTTCCTGGCTACCAACTCTTCCACAAAGATAGGCCAGACAGAGATGGTGGCGGTGTAATGTTGTATATCAAGGATACAATCAAATCTACGAACTCCAACGTTATATCCGACCACGAGCTCCTAGGCGTTGACCTAGAGATCGGTCCTGCCAAATACAGGACCCTGCTGCTTTACAGACCCCCTTCCCAACCTGTTGAGAAGGACAGGGAACTGTACCAGCTGCTGGGTGAGCTGGTTCAAGGCAGAGTGTGCATCGTTATGGGCGATTTCAACAGCCAAGTTGACTGGGAAACCAGAGCAGCCTGTGGCGAGAGCGCGCTACTCCTGGAGTTCGCCAACAACGAGTTCCTCACTCAATGGGTCAGAGAACCGACGAGAGGAGACAATATCCTCGACTTGGTCTTCACCTCTGAGGATGATATCGTTGAGGATATCTCTGTAGGCGAAGAGCTCGGTGGCAGTGATCACCAGCTAGTTAGATTTAGCGTCAAGATCCCGAAGGTAAGGTCTGTTGCCAGTCAATTAAAGAAACTTGACTTGAGAAGAGCAGACTTTGCAAGCCTTCGAGCTGGACTGACTGACGTGAGGCTAGAAGTGTGCGATGCCGTTGAAGGCTCGTGGAATAGTTTCAAAACCACATTCATGAGTCTTCAATCGCGTTTCATCCCTCTGAAATGCCCCCGTCTGTCTTCTGTTCAACCTAAGTGGTTTAATCGAGAAATCGGCCAACTGCTTAGGGAGAAGAGAAATGTGTACCGGCAATCGAAGATCTCGGGTGACTTTGACGAATACCGGAAGCTAGCCAGGAGAGTGAAGTCCAGCATAAGGGCGGCTAAGCGGTCTGAGGAACTCCGAGTGGCGAGACTCTGTAAAGAGAATCCCAAGGAGTTTTTTGGATATGTGAACAGCCGTAAACCAATCCGTCGAACGATTGGCCCTTTGAGGAATGAGGAGGGGACATTAAAGCATTCAGATGCAGAAAATGCTAACCTCCTCAACGACTACTTCTCTTCAGTGTTTACTGAAGAGTGTGGTCCCATTCCCCAGCCCACGGATTCCTACTCGGGGGAAAAGCTGGAGGCAATGGACTTCACCGAAGGAGAAATAAAGAAAAAGATCGCTGACCTAAAGACGAATAAGTCCCCTGGACCGGACGGGTTTCTACCTAAAGTGTTGAAGGAAGTGTGCGATGAAGTATCACGACATCTGTGCGCTATCTTTAACATGTCAATCCGGACCGGATGCGTTCCTAGAGACTGGCGTGAGGCGGAGGTGACTCCTATCTTCAAGAAAGGAGACCGTAACCAACCGTCGAACTACCGACCTATCAGTCTGACTTCGATAGTCGGTAAACTCATGGAAAGCATCATGGTGGACAAAGTGACGTCGTATTTAGAGTCAAACCTGCTACTGGGGAGTTCCCAGCACGGCTTCCGAAGGCAACGGTCATGCCTGACGAACCTTGTGGAATTCTTCCACTTCGTTTTCAGTGAGCACGATCGGGACAAGGCGGTGGATGTGGTCTACCTAGACTTTCAGAAAGCCTTTGATAAGGTACCACACCGCCGCCTTCTCCGGAAAGTGCGAGCGCTTGGCATAGACGGAAAGGTAGCCGGCTGGATCGAGAACTGGCTAAGTGGCAGACGGCAACGGGTGGTGGTAAATGGACAGTCTTCTGAGTGGGTGCCCGTTACTAGCGGGGTGCCTCAAGGTTCTGTCCTGGGACCACTACTATTTATCATCTACGTCAACGACATGGACGGTGACATGGTTGCGAAGATTTCCAAATTTGCCGACGATACCAAGCTTGGTATGAACGTTGCAAAGGATGGAAATACTGCCCGCCTGCAGGAAGATCTTGGGAAGATTGGGGAGTGGTCGGACACGTGGCAAATGCCTTTTAACGTGGGCAAATGCAAAGTGATGCATATCGGCCACAGAAACCCCCAATCTCAGTATATCCTTAAGGGCACTGCTCTTGAATCGAGTGACACTGAGAAGGACTTGGGTGTAACAATCACTAGTGACCTCAAGTTCTCGAAACAGTGCATTGAGGCGGAGAAAAAGGCCCAAAGGATGCTAGGCTATATTAAGCGCCAGTTTGGTTATCGGAACCAGGAGATTGTACTGTGCCTGTACAACTCACTTGTCCGACCGCACCTGGAGTATGCCGTACAATTTTGGAGTCCTTCATTGCGAAAGGACATCGCGAGATTGGAACGCGTACAAGCCAGGGCAACCAAGCTGATTCCCTCTATCCGACATAAAAGTTATGAGGATAGACTAAGGGAGTTAGATCTGTTCTCACTGGAAACCCGTAGACTGCGTGGTCAGCTCATCGAAGTCTTCAAAATACTTCGAGGGTTCGACAATGTTGACTACCGGGATATTTTCACACTGAGTGAGAACAGAACGCGCAATCACGGCTTCAAACTTGAACTGAAGCGTTACAACCGCAATATGTGTGGAAACTTTTTCACCTACAGTATCTGCGGTAAGTGGAACGCACTTCCAGTGGAAGTTGTCAACAGTGAATCTGTTGACCAGTTCAAGTCAAGACTAGACAAAGTCTTGAAAAGTGGCCGTTTATGGACGCAAAACAATTGAGCAGCCATGTGCCCGCTCAATTGCTAGTCCAAAGGTACCCTCTTTGAATGGACCGTAAGGTCTCCTAGGGTACTTACTTTCCTTGTTACTCCTTGTTACTCTCTCTCTCTCTCTCTCTCTCTCTCTCTCTCAACTCGACGGATTGCAACATCGTATCCGACCATGAACTACTAGGTGTTGACCTAGAGATAGGTCCTGCCAAATACAGGACCCTGGTGCTTTATAGACCTCCTGCCCAACTCGTTGAAAAGGACAGAGATCTGTACCAGCTACTAGGAGAACTTGTTAAAGACAGAGTGTGTATCGTCATGGGTGATTTCAACACACAAGTTGACTGGGAAACCAGAGAACCCTGTGGCGAGAACGCACTACTCCTGGAGTTCACGAACAACGAGTTCCTCACTCAATGGGTGAGAGAGCCAACGAGAGGAGACAATATCCTCGACTTGGTTTTCACCTCTGAGGATGACATCGTTGAGGACCTCTCTGTTGGCGAAGAGCTCGGTGGCAGTGACCACCGATTAATTAGATTTGTAGTCAAAGTCCCCAAGGCAGAGCCTGCAACTAGTAAATCAAGGAAACTGGATTTGAGAAGAGCAGACTTTGCAGGTCTACGCGCGGGACTGACTGACGCGAGGCTAGAGGAGTGCGATGTTGTTGAAGACTCTTGGAACAGTTTCAAAACCACATTCATGAGTCTTTAATCGAGAAATCGGGCAACTGCTTAGGGAGAAGAGAAATGTGTACCGGCAATCGAAGATCTCGGGTGACTTTGACGAATACCGGAGGCTAGCCAGGAGAGTGAAGTCCAGCATAAGGGCGGCTAAGCGGTCTGAGGAACTCCGAGTGGCGAGACTCTGTAAAGAGAATCCCAAGGAGTTTTTTGGATATGTGAACAGCCGTAAACCAATCCGTCGAACGATTGGCCCTTTGAGGAATGAGGAGGGGACATTAAAGCATTCAGATGCAGAAAATGCTAACCTCCTCAACGACTACTTCTCTTCAGTGTTTACTGAAGAGTGTGGTCCCATTCCCCAGCCCACGGATTCCTACTCGGGGGAAAAGCTGGAGGCAATGGACTTCACCGAAGGAGAAATAAAGAAAAAGATCGCTGACCTAAAGACGAATAAGTCCCCTGGACCGGACGGGTTTTTACCTAAAGTGTTGAAGGAAGTGTGCGATGAAGTATCACGACATCTGTGCGCTATCTTTAACATGTCAATCCGGACCGGATGCGTTCCTAGAGACTGGCGTGAGGCGGAGGTGACTCCTATCTTCAAGAAAGGAGACCGTAACCAACCGTCGAACTACCGACCTATCAGTCTGACTTCGATAGTCGGTAAACTCATGGAAAGCATCATGGTGGACAAAGTGACGTCGTATTTAGAGTCAAACCTGCTACTGAGGAGTTCCCAGCACGGCTTCCGAAGGCAACGGTCATGCCTGACGAACCTTGTAGAATTCTTCCACTTCGTTTTCAGTGAGCACGATCGGGACAAGGCGGTGGATGTGGTGTACCTAGACTTTCAGAAAGCCTTTGATAAGGTACCACACCGCCGCCTTCTCCGGAAAGTGCGAGCGCTTGGCATAGACGGAAAGGTAGCCAGCTGGATCGAGAACTGGCTAAGTGGCAGACGGCAACGGGTGGTGGTAAATGGACAGTCTTCTGAGTGGGTGCCCGTTACTAGCGGGGTGCCTCAAGGTTCTGTCCTGGGACCACTACTATTCATCATCTACGTCAACGACATGGACGGTGACATGGTTGCGAAGATTTCCAAATTTGCCGACGATACCAAGCTTGGTATGAACGTTGCAAAGGATGGAAATACTGCCCGCCTGCAGGAAGATCTTGGGAAGATTGGGGAGTGGTCGGACACGTGGCAAATGCCTTTTAACGTGGGCAAATGCAAAGTGATGCATATCGGCCACAGAAACCCCCAATCTCAGTATATCCTTAAGGGCACTGCTATGGAATCCACCGACACTGAGAAGGACTTGGGTGTAACAATCACTAGTGACCTCAAGTTCTCGAAACAGTGCATTGAGGCAGAGAAGAAAGCCCAAAGGATGTTAGGCTACATAAAGCGCCAGTTTGGATACCGTAACAGGGAGATAGTACTTTGTCTGTACAACTCCCTAGTTCGGCCGCACCTGGAGTATGCCGTACAATTTTGGAGTCCTTCGTTTCGAAAGGACATCGCAAGGTTGGAACGCGTACAAGCCAGGGCAACCAAACTGATTCCCTCTATCCGACATAAAAGTTATGAGGATAGACTAAGGGAATTAGATCTGTTCTCGTTGGAAACCCGTAGACTGCGTGGTCAGCTCATCGAAGTTTTCAAAATACTTCGAGGGTTCGACAATGTTGACTACCGGGATATTTTCACACTGAGTGAGAACAGAACGCGCAATCACGGCTTCAAACTTGAACTGAAGCGTTACAACCGCAATCTGTGTGGAAACTTTTTCACCTACAGTATCTGCGGTAAGTGGAACGCACTTCCAATGGAAGTTGTCAACAGTGAATCTGTTGACCAGTTCAAGTCAAGACTAGACAAAGTCTTGAAAAGTGGCCGTTTAGGGACGCAAAACAATTGAGCAGCCATGTGCCCGCTCAATTGCTAGTCCAAAGGTACCCTCTTTGAATGGACCGTAAGGTCTCCTAGGGTACTTACTTTCCTTGTTGTTGTTACTCTCTCTCTCTCTCTCTCTCTCTCTCTCTCTCTCTCTCTCTCTCTCTCTCTCTCTCTCTCTCTCTCTCTCTCTCTCTCTCTCTCTCTCTCTCTCTCTCTCTCTCTCTCTCTCTCTCTCTCTCTCTCTCTCTCTCTCTCTCTCTCTCTTTCTCTCTGCCTCTCTCTCTCTCTCAAAGAATGTAGAGGGAGAGGTGACGCCCCCTTGTCGCGGGAAGAGAGCTTGTGTGTACCTTTGACTTTTCGAGCTATGTCGGCGGGGGTACCTCTTCTGGGTACCCCTAGTAGGGCTTCCCTTGTCGATTTGGTCGAAAACGAGATTCCAGACTAAGTGCGTCATTCCTTCCTTTTTTTTTTTTACTCTATCCTTCTCTTTTTTTACTTTTATTCTATCTCTCCCACTTATACAAAAAGAAAAAAAACAAAAAAAAGCCTACTCCTATCATGTCCCTGTTTCTCTTTTCTTCCTCTATCTACATATAAGGACCTGGCAGCTACCTCATGCGTCAGAAGAGAGGCTTTGGAACCTCTATAAACAACGCCAATCGACGCTCACTGGTTGCGAGAGACTAGGACTAGAGGTGTCCTAGGCGTTGGGGCACGATGAATGGGATGAGGGTAGTGCCCCGTTAACCCCTTCCCTGGCGCGTAATTATTGACCGTTCCCAGTGCCCGTTGACGGGTGCCTCTGGTAGCATCGGTCCGAGGTGACGGCCCTTTGTTCCCAGGTTGGTTGCCAGGCCAATAAAAAGCCTTGGGTCGAGTCTCTTGGTGGGGCGGGATATCCATTGAACGCTGCCCCAAGATCCTGGCCGTTGTGAAGGGAACTAGTAGGAGTTTAGTAAGGGGCGTGCTTCGTTGTTGTTCACCTGGTGACAAATCGATGGCCCCTTCGGGGACCGTCTGTGCTGCTTGGTTGGGAGCCACGGCACGCCGAGGCTTGACGACTCGGTCGGACGAACAGCAGCACATGGAGCGTGCCTTCTGAAAGATCCGAAACGTCTCCGATCGATAGGCGGGAGCGACTCACGCGGGGAGAACTCACCAACCCCCTTTTTTCTATTGATTGGTCACAAAGTTTTGAAAGAGAGAAAGTGTTTAAAATGACAGGGAAAAAAGGTCCAGCTGCACTTAAATATACATGTGCGATATGCCAGAAGGATAAGTGGTGCGTGGACTTCCCGGAAGGATGTTTTTCGAAATGCCACCCGGGAAGTATATGCACCGATTGCATCCTTAAAGGAGAGATCCGAGAGGCAGTGGCATGCTGCAATGAACTCAAGGATCTCTTCACAGCCTCTGAAGAAAAATCTAGGGCGCTGGAAAATAAACTGCAGACCCTAGAAACGCAGCACGCGCTTCACATTCGGCGTCTCGAGGAAAAGATCCTAGAGCTAGCCTCTAAACTAGAGGCCCAGTCGGCTCAAGCTCGAGACGAAAGTCCCACTGACTTGGGTGGTTCCGCCGATGTGACTCCAGCCCAAGGAGGTGAAACTGCATTGGCAGTCCCACTTCTGCCATGCGGAGCCAATGAGAAGAAGAAAAAGAAAAAGAAGAAAAAGGACCATAATGCAGCTCACCCCAGTGTAGAGGATTCGAGCGCTACTGGTGCGCATGGGAAAGTGGAAAGAGAAGAAGAGAAAAGAGAAACGGAAGAAGAGAAACAAATGAAGAGAAGAAAAATAAGATGAGGAAGAAAAAAAAAAAGATGCAGAGATACAAGAGGAAAGCGGCAAGTCGCTTCCGAGAGGAAAGAATAAGTCGCCTGCTGACAAATGTGCAAGAGTCACCCTTATTGGTGATTCTCAAGCACGGGGCTTGCAGTCCCTGCTAGCGGCCCGCCTTCGCACTAGTGTGAAGGTAAGCTGCCTGCCAGGATGTGGTAACCACCACATCAGAGTAGAGGCTGAGAAATCACAGATTTCTGAGAGCTCAGTCGTTGCTCTGATGGTCAGTGGAAACGACCTGTACCTGAGAGGAGGTAGGGTAGGCCCTACAGATAAAATCCTCCACACGGTCATGGGTGCCGTGGACGACTGTGGGCTGAAAACCCGCAAGCGTGTGGTAGTCGGGATGCTCCCGAGGAGAGGTCCAACACGGACCGCTCACTCGATGAATGTGTCTCTAAACCGGCGCCTGGCAGATTTGTGTACGGCAGAGGGGGTCTTTTTTGTGGACCCGTACCGCACCTTTTATGGTAGAAATGATCTCTACCAAAGGGATGGGGTACATCTTTCCTTTAAAGGAAAGGCCTTTCTGTCGAACATGATCCAGAATGTCGTAGAGAGGACCGAAAGGAGTATCCGGCCCAGAGTGAGGGCGGACGTACGCCAGTACGCCCGTGTCACTCCAGGAACGACCTTCTCAGAGGTCGCAAAAAGGGGTGCCTCGCCAACAAAGAAGCCGGGAAACGGAAGAGCATAGGGAGTCCTACAGTCGGGGACTCCCTGAAAGTTCTTCTGTTCAATGCGAGGTCAATCAGGAACAAGTTTCCTGAGCTCCGTGGCCTCGTAGCGACGGAAGAACCCGAAATGGTAGCCATAACAGAATCGTGGATAAAAACGTCAAACCGAGACTTTGAAGGCGAATTCACGGTTCCTGGCTACCAACTCTTCCACAAAGATAGGCCAGACAGAGAGGGTGGCGGTGTAATGTTGTATGTCAAGGATACAATCAAATCTACGAACTCCAACATTATATCCGATCACGAGCTCCTAGGCGTTGACCTAGAGATAGGTCCTGTCAGATACAGGACCCTGGTGCTTTACAGACCCCCTTCCCAACCCGTTGAGAAGGACAGGGAACTGTACCAGCTGCTGGGTGAGCTTGTTCAAGGCAGAGTGTGCATCGTTATGGGCGACTTCAACAGACAAGTTGACTGGGAAACCAGAGCAGCCTGTGGCGATAGCGCGCTACTCCTGGAGTTCGCCAACAACGAGTTCCTCACTCAATGGGTCAGAGAACCGACGAGAGGAGACAATATCCTCGACTTGGTCTTCACCTCTGAGGATGATATCGTTGAGGATGTCTCTGTAGGCGAAGAGCTCGGTGGCAGTGATCACCGACTAATTAGATTCGTAGTCAAAGTCCCCAAGGCAGAGTCTGCAACTAGTAAATCAAGGAAACTGGATTTGAGAAGAGCAGACTTTGCAGGTCTACGCGCGAAACTGACTGACGCGAGGCTAGAAGAGTGCGAGGCTGTTGAAGACTCTTGGAACAGTTTCAAAACCACATTCATGAGTCTTCAATCGCGTTTCATCCCTCTGAAATGCCCCCCGTCGGTCGTCTGTTCAACCAAAGTGGTTTAATCGAGAAATCGGCCAACTGCTTAGGGAGAAGAGAAATGTGTACCGGCAATCGAAGATCTCGGGTGACTTTGACGAATACCGGAGGCTAGCCAGGAGAGTGAAGTCCAGCATAAGGGCGGCTAAGCGGTCTGAGGAACTCCGAGTGGCGAGACTCTGTAAAGAGAATCCCAAGGAGTTTTTTGGATATGTGAACAGCCGTAAACCAATCCGTCGAACGATTGGCCCTTTGAGGAATGAGGAGGGGACATTAAAGCATTCAGATGCAGAAAATGCTAACCTCCTCAACGACTACTTCTCTTCGGTGTTTACTGAAGAGTGTGGTCCCATTCCCCAGCCGACGGATTCCTACTCGGGGGAAAAGCTGGAGGCAATGGACTTCACTGAAGGAGAAATAAAGAAAAAAGATCGCTGACCTAAAGACGAATAAGTCCCCTGGACCGGACGGGTTTCTACCCAAGGTGTTGAAGGAAGTGTGCGATGAAGTATCACGACATTTGTGCGCTATCTTTAACATGTCAATCCGGACCGGATGCGTTCCTAGAGACTGGCGTGAGGCGGAGGTGACTCCGATCTTCAAGAAAGGATCCTCCAGCCATCCGTCAAACTACCGACCTATCAGTCTGACTTCGATAGTCGGTAAACTCATGGAAAGCATCATGGTGGACAAAGTGACGTCGTATTTAGAGTCAAACCTGCTACTGAGGAGTTCCCAGCACGGCTTCCGAAGGCAACGGTCATGCCTGACGAACCTTGTAGAATTCTTCCACTTCGTTTCAGCGAGCACGATCGGGACAAGGCGGTGGATGTGGTCTACCTAGACTTTCAGAAAGCCTTTGATAAGGTACCACACCGCCGCCTTCTCCGGAAAGTGCGAGCGCTTGGCATAGACGGAAAGGTAGCCGGCTGGATCGAGAACTGGCTAAGTGGCAAACGGCAACGGGTGGTGGTGAATGGACAGTCTTCTGAGTGGGTGCCCGTTACTAGCGGGGTGCCTCAAGGTTCTGTCCTGGGACCACTACTATTCATCATCTACGTCAACGACATGGACGGTGACATGGTTGCCAAGATTTCCAAATTTGCCGACGATACCAAGCTTGGTATGAACGTTGCAAAGGATGGAAATACTGCCCGCCTGCAGGAAGATCTTGGGAAGATTGGGGAGTGGTCGGACACGTGGCAAATGCCTTTTAACGTGGGCAAATGCAAAGTGATGCATATCGGCCACAGAAATCCCCAATCTCATTATATCCTTAAGGGCACTGCTCTCGAATCGAGTGACACTGAGAAGGACTTGGGTGTTACTGTCACTAGCGACCTCAAGTTCTCGAAACAGTGCATTGAGGCAGAGAAGAAAGCCCCAAAGGATGTTAGGCTACATAAAGCGCCAGTTTGGATACCGTAACAGGGAGATAGTACTTTGTCTGTACAACTCCCTAGTTCGGGCCGCACCTGGAGTATGCCGTACAATTTTGGAGTCCTTCGTTTCGAAAGGACATCGCAAGGTTGGAACGCGTACAAGCCAGGGCAACCAAACTGATTCCCTCTATCCGACATAAAAGTTATGAGGATAGACTAAGGGAATTAGATCTGTTCTCGTTGGAAACCCGTAGACTGCGTGGTCAGCTCATCGAAGTTTTCAAAATACTTCGAGGGTTCGACAATGTTGACTACCGGGATATTTTCACACTGAGTGAGAACAGAACGCGCAATCACGGCTTCAAACTTGAACTGAAGCGTTACAACCGCAATCTGTGTGGAAACTTTTTCACCTACAGTATCTGCGGTAAGTGGAACGCACTTCCAGTGGAAGTTGTCAACAGTGAATCTGTTGACCAGTTCAAGTCAAGACTAGACAAAGTCTTGAAAAGTGGCCGTTTAGGGACGCAAAACAATTGAGCAGCCATGTGCCCGCTCGATTGCTAGTCCCAAGGTACCCTCTTTAAATGGACCGTAAGGTCTCCTAGGGTACCTTCTTTCCTTGTAACTCCTTGTAACACTCTCTCTCTCTCTCTCTCTCTCTCTCTCTCTCCTCTCTCTCTCTCTCTCTCTCTCTCTCTCTCTCTCTCTCCTCTCTCTCTCTTCTCTCTC